>JAOXNR010017475.1:0-27695 GCA_028571225.1 Parsonsia alboflavescens
AGCATTTCTTCTCTTCCTTGCACAAATGTGATTAATGCTTTCCTTAACTTATTTGCTCTAGCTCTTGTGATAGGTCCCGCTGGCATGATTGGCATTAAATCTCCATCAACCAAGGACATGCATGGAAAGGTATCCCAACTTAGGGAAACTCCTCAATTCAAGGAGCAATTGGTGGGATTTGACTTGATCTCACAATTATCCTAATTGCTTAGTATCACGTAATAGAAGATCAATTATCAAAGAGGTAACTAATTATTCGATATCTATTATTGAAACACACATTGATTGAGTTAATTCAACTCTAAGATTACTCTCTCTCAAGATACTGATTGAGGCATCGAAGCTAACCTCAAGGCGACAGCCCACTCTAGTGATATACTCCTTTTCTCCTCAGGTTGGGATTGCAGACGTCATCACGGTTCTGGGTGACCGGGAGACCATTTCTAAGCTCCATCAATTACATATTTGAAAACTAACCTTGAATGAATTGATTGTTGTTATGATATTAAAATTTAAATTCAAAGACTCCTTAGACTTCTTCTCTTTATCGTTGAAATTGTTTACGGGTGACGGAAAGCTTATGACGTAATTTAGTAATTTTCAAATAATATAATGTCTAGAATATATCCTTTTATCTAATAAGAAAAGAATGTAATCCATTCTAAAATCCTTAACAATTTTTAAAATATCCTCAAAGTCCCAAATAAATCCATATAATAATTGGATCTCTGAAATTTGGGTATTATAAGTGATGGAGCTCAGAAACGATCTCTAAGTCACCCTGAACCTTGATGATGCCTGCAATTGCAACCTTAAAGCGTAGATTAGATCATCGGGCTGGGTAGTCAACCTAAGGAAGCTCCGATGCCTAAGTCAATATTTTGAGAGAGTAATCTTTGAGTAAATTAGCTCAATCTATCCATGAACAATGTCTGTTCCGATAATATCTATCGAATAATAGGTTACCTCCTTGATCATGGCTCTTCAATTATGTGAAAGTAGGTAATTAGGATAATTGTGAGATTGCATCATATCCCCCCAATTTCTCCTAGAATCGTGGAGTTTCCTTAAGTTGAGATACCTTGCCATGCACGTTTCTGTTCGAGAGCTACAAGCTCGCTAACGACCTTTAGCCTAATGTCGTGATTTGTCTATGGATGTCGAAGGTCTGGACTATCTCTCTTAGAAGGTAGAGATGAGTGATTCTAGATTCATAGAGTATGTTAGGAGTCGCAAACATTTAGTCATGGCATGGAAGATGTATGAGATGGATTGGAGCTCACCGGGTCGAAGGTCGCAGTCTGGTGAGATTTTGTGATTTGAACTTTCAGGCATTTGGGTCGGGGCTTCGGTTGGTTCATCCAGGTTGTACCAGTTTCTCCCATCATTACTCCCTTTTACGCCCAATAAGCTTGAAGGTCGTGGTGCCTAGATTACCATCTTTAAGTCGTGACCTCTGAAGTGTCGCATCGTTTTTTGTAATGGTTAGTTGCAGAAGTGACGTGCCTCATCAGTTTTTATTAGTTACCTCGAGTCCAGTGTACCAGACATTTTCCAACAACCTAGGACTCCATCTCACATGTAAATCGGGAAGCTTTTGAAGATTTCAGGATTTACCAAAATTCTTCTCTTGCCAATAGAATCACCCTTCTGCAATAATAGCTACTTCCTTTTTTAACCTTTTTCTCTTCTCTATTCGATGAACCTTTCATGAGACAGAGCACTTACTCTCATAAACTCTGAAGAAACAACGACTGAGTTTTCTTTTCTCTTCACCGTTTTTTTGAAAAATCTCAGCTTCCCATTCTTCTTGGAAAACTGTTTTCTGAGTCTCTTACCCGGTCGTCTTCCTCAACCCGATCATCTTCTTCTAGCACCTCTTCTTTTCTTACCGGAGAGATTTCCAGGTCTCTACCCACTGTAAATCCAGAAAACGAGTGTATTATTTTCCTCCAATCACCGCTAGGGCTCCCAAAGTCATGAGTAAAGTATACCACCCTTCGGAATTAGTGGTCTTCTCCCTTTCTTCCTTCTTAGGTCCCCTTTAATTTTTTTAAATTAGTGGGGAGCGGGCCTGAATAGGGAGGACATAGTCGCTTCTCGGGAGTCCGAGCACCCCAATAGCAGCCTTGTTGGACACATAGTCCTTCACTTAACTAACCTCAGAGGAGGCATTCTTCTGCCTTACATTCATCGTCTATTTTTGACCTTGTCCATTTTTGGAATTTTCCAGTAGCATAGCTTATTCCCAATGTTGTGCAAACTGTCATCAGGTTCATAGCGACCTGCCATCTTTACAGAGTTTCAGTTTCTCTGGACCTCTTTAGGTTCTTTTTCAAGGTCGGTGTCTCCACAACCCCTAATAAGACCAGTGTAGATTACCTTCAATTCAATAATAGGTACAAACTAGTAGGTCCTTTCCCATCCTTTGGTTGGAATTGGAAGGAATCTTTTTTCCTTGCCAGGCTTCCAACCAATTTGCTCCAGTCCGAGCCCTACTCGGACTAGAGTTTGAATAAGACCTTTTGGCGAGCAAGAAATGGATAAAATTTTTGCTAGTCAACTTGGCCCATTCAAATGTCGAGAAGGTCGGGTCGACCTAGCCAGTTTGGCCAGTTGCCCTTCTCCGTTCTGCTGGATTATTAAGTCCAGGAGATCGCAACCTCTTCTCTCTTAGGAGGAATATGGGAATTCTTCCCTACTCGGACTAGAATTTGAATAAGACCTTTTGGCTAGCAAGAAATGGATAAAATTTTTGCTAGTCAACTTGGCCCATTCAGAAGTTGAGAAGGTCGGGTCAACCTAGCCAGTTTGGCCAGTTGCCTTTCTCCGCTCTGCTGGATTATTATGTCCAGCAGATCGGAACCTCTTCTCTCTTAGGAGGAATATGGGAATTCTTCTTTAACGTTTCTGCATGCTAACATGTCTTTCTTTCCTTATTTTGGCAGCAATCAGGATAGCATGGCTACTGAAGTCATCCACCCGTTCTCAGCAAGGCCAACAGGGAGGTTTACTGGACTTCCGAGCTCCTAACAGCAGCCTTGGCAACGTTGCCAGCGTTTGATCTGCTATCCCTGTCACTACTTTGGCCTTTTAGGGGTCTTCTTTCAAGAACCCCATCCCCCAGACCCGGATTAAGAAGATAACCATGGTAAGTCAGACTTAGACCACCATGAAGGGGAGTGCAGATGTTGCTGCCTTGCTGGCTTTTGAAAGCCCCATGAAGATTGTGATTTCTTCTTCCTCTTCCTCGTATTCTACTCAGTAGGAGAAAGGGCTTCCATCGAGCTCTTAGGGGAAGGGGAAGGCTCCAGCGACCTTAAAGTAGAGGTTGGAATTCATTGGTTGCATGGCTGACGTGGTCACTGAAACACTAAAGAGGCTGGGGAATCTCTCTTTAGCCTCCCACATTGATGATGAGACCTCTAGATAGGTTCCCAACCTTGCTATGGAGTCTTCAGACTCATTATTCCAGTGACCACACTCCCAATCTTTCCTGATGGAGTTTGTGCCTCCCATTGACTGAGATATCTATCAGCACCTCACGGACGACGAGCTGGACCGATACATTACCTCTCTCCATACTATAGTAAGTTTTCTAGGTTTCTACAATTTTGTAGTGATTTCTTCTTGAGTATTGACTTTTCTTCCTCTTTACTTTTTTCCAGAACATTGTCTTCTTAGGTGAGCAACTGAGGAGACAAATGCAGAGAACATAGAAGGACCAGGAGTTCACCACCCTGATCACCGAGCTCCAAGATGAGAAAGCTTGTCTTGAAAAGGATGTCCATGAGCTTGGTTTAGCGGCCGAGCAAGCATAGAACAATCATGTCGCCGCCCAATATCTCTTCCAAGAGAGCTAGAAGAAGTTATCGGCTGCTCAAGCTCAAAATTTTCACTTTTGCTACCCCCTTGACATTCTGATTTCAATGGGGAATCAGTAGAGGGGTCACATTACCGACCTGGAGGCTCAGTTGGTGGACTACGATGCGCTGTGTGATGAGGACCACTGTTTTTCTTTGACCAAGCTGAACGGGATTCCCCCCCTTCTAAGATTATGTGGAGTCCTCGCTGGGATCTCAGATGTTGGGGTTATATGTGGACGTCATAGATAAGCTTTTGGAGCTTAATAGGGAAATCAAAACCGATGCTACCCTTGATGCCCAATTATACTATCCAGAGTCGGTCGTCCCTCTCCTATGGGAGCAAGGGACTTTGGATCCTACCTCGTAGAAGGAGGTCGTGGCTGCTGGAGTCTTAGTCAAAGTCGGTCAAGTTGATGAGGGCCCTGCTAAAGAAGAGAATGGTCCTCTAGACCAACCTATAGAAGCTCTGACCTCAGAGGGGGTGATCCATGATGTTCCCCCAAGGGCGTATGCTTCTCCTCAAGGTACAATTATCCATGGCTATGTTGATTTAATTATGCGTTATCCTTTTCATTCCCAGCTTGTTGATTTTGGGGAGGTACTCGATCTATCCCGAGCTACTTGTCTATCTAGACCTCCATTTGAGAAAATTGCTGATTATCCAGCAGGTGCCGCTAATGCAACTAGTCAAAAAATATTTGTGGACGAGAAAGCTCTGCCGAGCTCGTTGAAGGCTCCGAGAGAAGATGATGATGAAGACTAAGTTGTAATAGAATAGAACTTTGTCTTTCTTGTTCTCATTTCATGCTATGTAATATAAAATGCTCATCTTTTTTAGCTTATATTTCTTCTCTTTGTACTGAATACTTTGAGATGTTTGTTTGTGACCTCTTTCTTTATTTTAAGAATTAACAATTTCCCAAAGTGTCTTTGTTTCTGCTCCAACACTTAAGACTTGCATAATAATCTTAACTGGCTTTGAAACTTAGGTAAATAAGAAGAAATAAGATCTCAATGAGTTTTGCAAACTTATCTTTTATTTATGCCTCTAAAATTCGATATGCATTTTTCTCAAACAAAACTGAAGAGTCCGCTAAGGTTTCTTTGCTACTCAGCGAGCTCCTTTCAGATAATTTCTCAAGCTGTATGATGAGCTTGTGTGGTTTGAAAAGTCTTAGAAAGCCTTAGGTATAGAATTTCTTTAGATGGCAAACATTCCAAGGTCTTAGGAGTTGCCTTCCTTCGAGATCCGCAAGCTTATAACTTCCTCCTTTGTGATCTTCTTCGATTATGTAAGGTCTTTCCCAACTTTTTTGTAGCTTTGTCAGTTGCCCTTGCTTTCCAACATCCGACCCCTTGAGGAACTATGGAATGCTTCTCTTTCACCTTCTTGCTTTCCATAGCTTTATTTCTGACATCTTCAAGAAGGTTAAGATCTGCCCTTCTCTCCCCCTCATTTAGGACTGAATCACATTCAGTCAATCTTTAGGACTTCATTGTGACCTCGACTAGCATTACAGTTTCTGCACTAAACATAGACTGAAAGGTGTTTCTCCAGTAGCTTTCCTAGGTGTGGTTTTGTATGCCCATAGGGTGCTTGGAATTTTTTTTGGCCAAGATGGTTTACTGCCTTCCTTCTCGAGCTTGGTCAGCCTTTTCTTGAGACCTTCCAGAATTGCTCTGTTTGTGACCTCTTCTAATCCGTTCACTTGAGGATAGACCACGAAGGTCAGCCTCTATTCTATATTCAAGTTTTCACAGAAAGTCTTGAATGGGTTGCCTATAAACTGCCTTCTATTGTCTGAGATGATAGCTCGGGGAACCCCGAACCTATATACAATATATCTCCATATGAAGGATAACACCTTTGGCGAGGAAATTATTGCCATTGGTTTTGCTTCTACCCATCTGGTGAAGTATTCTACTCAACAATTAGGAATTGGACAGCCCCCCACTCCTTTTGGGAAAGGTCTCAATATGTTAATACCCCAGATGTCGAATGGCATCGACATGCTGATGGATATATACTTTGTTGGAGGTACATGCGGATTATTTCCACGTAGTTGGCAGCTCATGTATTTTTGTATGATCTTTTCAATACTTGAAACCATTGAAGGCCAAATCTTCTTCACGACGATTTTTGCTCCTATGTGTGTTCCACATATTCCACTATGCACCTCTTCAACAACATACTCTCCTTCTAACTTGCTCCGGCATTTGAGTAATGGCCATGTATATGACCTCCTGTACACCTCGTCATCTCCTATTAGGACATAACGGGGTGCCCATTTTCGTATTTGGCAAGCTTCTTTGTCATCTTGTGAAAGGTTGCCATCTGTAAAGAATTTGAAGATTGGGTATCACCAGTCTATCTAATCCTGTATAACCAAGTTCTCTTTTTGGTTTAGATAGTGCGTCGGCTTTTGAATTTTGCTCTCTAGGTATTTGCTCAATAAGGAAATACTCAAGTTTTGATGTCATATCTCTTACTCGTTTGAGATATTTAATCATATTTTCTTCCCTATCTTCGTATTCTCTAGAGACCTGGCTGGCTATAACTTGTGAATCAGTTTTGGCATGCAATTTTTGGACTTTTAGAGCTCTAATAAGCCTTAGACCTGCCAAGAGAGCTTCATATTCAGATTTATTATTCAAGGTTGGGAAGTTGTATTTCACAGAGTAAGGAATTCTCACTCCCTCAGGGCTGATCAATATAATTCCAATAACTGAATTTTTCTTTCTAGTGGAACCATTTGTGTACATGGTCCAGATATTAATTTCACAAGTGCTTTTGAGCTCGTGTGAAACTCTTGAGCATTCTTCTACAAAGTCTGAGAGAGCTTGATCTTTTATAGCTTTCCTTGGCTTAAATTCAATTTGATATCTCGAGAGCTCGAGCAACCACTTTATCGTCCAACTTGATAGGTCGGTTTTTGCCAAAGCTTGTTTTAGTGGCAAATTGGTTAATACTCTTAGCAAGTAAACTTCAAAGTAGGGCTTAAGCGTCCTTGAAGTAATAACAATTAGGAACACTAATTTTTCAAGCTCTAAATATTTAATTTCAGGACCTCGAAGAAAATGGCTTACATAATATATTGGAAATTGTAAACCTGACCTTTCTACTTGCAGCATTGAGTTGATTGCCTTCTCGGTTGTAGTTATGTACATCAAAATTTCCTTTGCCAACCTCGGGGAGACAAGTAGTGGGGATTTTCCTAGAAATTCCTTCAACAAACCTCCGTCGACTGGAAATCTTTGGGCTTCTTCAGGACATCAGCAAACCTTCCGCCTTTGTCAACCATCTTGCTGATCAACTGTCTCTGCGCTGCCTTTTTTCCCTATTAAACTTTGAACTTCCTTGATGCTCTTGGGACTTTCCATGTCCAGTAATGCTGTTATTTTATCAGGTTTGGCATCAATGCCTTGTTCTGATATCATGTAACCCAGGAATTTTCCTGACGAAACCTCGAAGGTACATTTTTCAGGATTGAGCTTCATGTGAGCAGGTTTCAAAGTCTGGAAAGTTTCCTTTATATCTTCGATGAAGTCTTCTGAGGTTTTGAACTTGATTACAACATCATCCACATAGACCTCAATGTTCCTCACGAGTTGTTTCTTGAAGACCCTGTGCATGGCTCGTTCGAATTTTGCCACTACATTCTTTAATCCAAATTGCATTTTGGTATAGTAGTGGGTCCTGACCTCTGTAATGAACGAGGACTTCTCCATGTCTTCCGGTGCCATTGGGATTTGATGATACCCCTTGTAGGCGTCCAAGAAATATAGCTATTTGTAACCAGTCATTGAGTCTACCATTTGATTGATGCTCAGGAGTGGGTATGAATCATTCTGACAATATTTATTCACTATAGTGAAATCCACACACATTAATTCCTTTTTTGGCACAATAACTAGATTGGTAAGCCATGCTAGGTAGACAACCTCTTTCAAAATTCCAGCGTCAAGAAGAGCTTGGACTTCTTGAATTATGACTTCATTTTGTTCTAGAGCAAAGGTTCTTTTCTTTTGCTTTACCGGTTTGACTACTGGCTTGATCTTGACTTTATCTTCTGCTATCCTTTTCTCAATTCCTTCGAGGTTGGTAGGTCACTTAACGAAGACCTTTGGGTATTCTTGAACGGAGTTGATGAGCTTTAATTTTGATGGGGCTCAAAAGTGAACACAATGTCACCCTAAAACAGTGATGACGTCAATCAAATGTAACTTGAGAAGAAAGTAGAGAAGGTCACCGGAGGTGGGCTATGCCTAGGGAAGTTTGTATTTCGAGAGTAATAAGGTGCAATTAGTTCTCAAAGAGACTGTTCTGTTGTCTATAGACTGTGTAAGATTTGATTATGTAAAAGAGATCAATTACCTCATTGATTAGGGCTCTACTATTACATGATAGTTAGGATAGTTGTGGGATCCTCGAATCCCGCTAACTGCTCCAAGAATCATGGAGTTTCCCTTGGTTAAGATATCTTGCCATTCAAGTCTTTGTTGAGAACTGCGAGCTCGCTAACCGACCTCTAGACTTACTTTGCAACCTACCCGTGGACATCGAGGGTTTCGGCTATTTCTTCTAGGAGGTCGTGCCGAGTAGTAATCGACTCATGGGATATGTTAGGAGTCATGGACATCTAGTCGTGGCATGGAAGATGTATGAGACGAGTTGGGAGTTACCAGGTTGTGGGCAAAGGTCTGGTGGTACCTCTCTCGAGCTCATTTAGGAGGTCGGTGACTTTGTAGGTCTGTGGTAGCAGGTCGCTGCCCACATATCCTTGTTGCCTTCATGAGTCTGACTTTCAAGTAGTAAAAGTTATTGCCTTGGGCCCATTTGGGTTGACGTCCATCCAAGTCTTTCTTGTTTACGTTGACTTGCCCTGGGTGTATCCGTTTCTGCCGTCATTTCCCCCCTTTAGGCCCAGAGAGCTCAGAGGTCGTGGTGCCTAAATTACCATCTTTAAGTTATAGCCGCTAACGGGTTCGCCGATTTCTTCTGAATGCTAGCTTTGGGGTACTTTTCCATTCATATCTCTGTTATAGAGCTGCAAGCTGGCTTTCAATTTTTTGGCCTCAAGCAGAGTTGCGCAGACTTGGTAGCAGCATGAAAGGTGTTTGTGTGGACGTGGCACTCACTGGATCATAGGTCGTGGTCTAATGAGACCTCTTTTATTCTCATGTTGTAGGTTCGTGACCTAGGAGGTCGGTGGTAGGAGGTCCCTACCCATCTGTTCCTCGGGACTCGCAGGTCGAACCTTCAGGTATTAGAAATTACCATATTTATGTCGCTTGTCTGACTTTCTGGTGCTAGATATCACCATCTCTAGGTGGGGTTCCTGACCTTTAGGCATTAGGAATTGCCATTTATAGGTCAAGGAGCCTAACTTTCAGGTATTATGAACTACCATCTCTAAGTAGTGGGGCTGACCTTCAAGCATTATGAATTGCCATTTGTAGATTGGTTCCCTTGAAAGGTCGTTCCTCTTCATTATGTAACTTTATAAGGAGACATATTCTTTCAGTTTTGGAAAGCAGGCTGTCCGGTTCAAATGTGGAAGGCCGCCTTTCTTCAGTTTTAGGGAGAACTTAAATGTTTCTAGTTTTGAAAAGTTGCCATGCTTAATTTAGGAAAATTGCTCCGCTTCAGTTATTTAAATGGAACTGAAGCGTTTCCTGTTCTTAAAAGCTGCCCCACTTAAACTCTAAGAGGGAATGAACCATTTTCGGATACATCGGTTTCTACCCACTAGGTCGACATTTTCCTTATCTCATTTAAATCAGGAGTCTTTCAGATGTTCTGGAATTTACTTCAGATTTTTCCATATTCTTGCCGCAGTTTCTTCTTGCTTTTGCTCGCTCCTGTGTTTTGTTCAAGTAATTTCATAGAGATGTCTTTCATTTCTAATGTTGCGTCTCCTTCCATTGCTGTAATGGAGAATAGGATTTTTATTCCCCCCTCTTGGCCCAGGCTTTTCCTGTATTGAGTCTGGCCTAAGATCTATTTGAGGTTGGGGCCAGTTCTATGTCTTCCTCCTCGAGCCCTGTCGATGTTTTTGAGATTGGCAGGGAGATGGGTGACATTGTCGCGGCTGCTGAGGACAAGTGTCCTTATAGTAAACGTGAAGGACTTATAGTCCTTTACCTCTCTAGCCTCAAAGGGGGGGGGGGTTTCTTTTCAATTTGCTTCATTCTCTGCTTTTTGACATTGGTTTCTTCTGGAACTTTCCTTTAGCTCAGCTTGTCCCAAACTCACATCGGATGGTAGTCGCCTTTATAGCGACCTACCATCTCTACAGAGTTCTTATCTCCCTAGAACTCTTCAGGTGTTTCTTTAAGCTAAAGGCCCCCACAGCCTCCAGCTCTTCTAAAGGGTACCTTCGATTTGTCCCCCGGTATAAATAAGTGGGCCACTTCCAATCCCCAATGGGGGAATGGAAATCGTTTTTCATTTTTGCTCGTCTTTCCAATAATCTGGTGCAGAGATATCCGAGCTGGAATCCATACAAGTCCTTGTTCAATGAGCTCCCCCATCTGAGTAGTGATCTAATTAGGCATAGGGACATCCGGATGGGATTGGCCTATTTTGGTAGGACCATGGTAGGATGCACCTCCCCAATCTGGTCAGAGTCTTTCCTTAATGCTGCTGGACTAAGTAGAAGAGTATTGCTCAACCTCTCCTTGGTCAGGACAAACTTGGGGATAACTATTTCCAGTGGAGAGCTTTCTTGATTTTGGTTCCCCCCTTTTATAATTTTTGCACTAACTGTTTCTTCCTTTTATTTTGGCAATGCTAAGGGATGTGCACTGGCTTTACCAGTCGGTCCTACCCTCGCTCTCGTTGGAGGAGTTGAGGGCACTGTAGCAGGAGCAAAGGCAGTTGTTGGTGCTTCTTCCTCTGATACATTTGCTTCAACCCAAGACATTGAAATTTCAGTTCCTTTGAGTTGGTGAAGACAAGCAGTTGCCCACAAAACTCGGGCTGGAACCTGACTGAGAGCTGAGAGGGTTGAGAAGCTTGGGATGACGTCTTCGACCCCACTAGTAGAGATCTCAAGCTCCTCAAACTCCCATTCTCCCTAGACAACAGGAAAAATTTCTTCACTTTGTAATAGAACAGGACTCTCTTACAATTTTTGCACTACACTTGAATATTTTTAGAGGTGTGTTTGTTGCCTTTGATTTTTATAGCAGCCTTGTTTTTCTAAAATATCTCGCATTTATATTTGCTAAGCATTCTGTCTTTCCTTTTTGGCACTTTGAACTTGATGCAAATAACACAAAGTGAAGACTTGGTAAGCTTTTTTTTAAAAAAAGGAAAAACTTATCTTTCATTCATGTCTTGCTCAAACTAAAAACTGGTAGGGTTGTGTAGGTCGCCATGATGTTCGTTAATGTCTTTTCAATCAGCTTCTCAAGGTCTGCAATGTCTTAGTTAGCTTTAGACATAGAACTTCTTTAGATGACAAATGTTCCAAGGTCTCAAGAGTTATCTTCCTTCGAGATCAATGAGCTTGTCGCTCCCTCCTTTGTGAACCTCTTAGACTATATAAGGTCCTTCCCAGCTTTCTTGCGGCTTGGTCAGTTGACCTTGTTTGCCAACGTTTGACCTTTTGAGGACCATTTCTCCAACTATGAACTGCCTTGTTTTCACTCTTTCATTGAAAAAATTTGTCACTTGCCTTTTGTAGGTCCTATTAGCTTCCATTACTTTGTTTCTGACATAATCAATGTGGTCAAGGTTTGCCCTTCTCGCCCCCTCGTTTGAGACTGAATTATATTCAGTCAGTCTTATTGATTTCATGCCGGCCTCGACCGACATCACTGCCTCTGCACCAAAGCATAACTTAAATGGTGTTTCTCTAGTAGCTTTTCTAGGTGTTGTTCTGTATGCCCATAGAATGGTTCTGTTTGTGACCTCGACGAGCCTATTAGCTTGAGGGTGAGCTTCAGCCTCTATTCAATGTTCAAATTCTCACAGAAAGTTTTTAATGGGTCGCCAATGAATTGCCTTCCATTGTCTGAAATTATAGTTCGGGGAATCCTGAACCTGCACACAATGTTTCTCCAAATGAAAGTCTGGACTTTTGGTGATGAGATGGTGGCCATTAGCTCTGCTTCAACCCATCAGGTGAAGTATTCCAAGACAACGATCATTAACTGGACACCCCAGATATTAAAAGGTATCGATGCGTTGATGGATTGATACCTTGTTGGCGGCACATGTGATTTGATCTCGTGCAACTGGTAACTTGTGCATCTCTGTATGTTCTTCTCAATGTCTAAAACCATTGAGGGCCAGTAATACCTTGTTCTTAGTATTTTCATGGCCACGATCTTTGCTCCTATGTGTGATCCACATAATCCACTGTGTACCTCTTCAATAACGTATTGTCCCTCTCCTTGACTTAGACATTTAAGTAATGGCCAAGTATATGACCTCTTGTATATCTCGTCATCTCCTGTGGGAGGTCGCCATCTTTGAGGAACTTGCAGATTGGATATCTCCAGTCTGCCTGATCTTTTATAACCAAGCTCTTGTCTTGGCTTATGCTTTGAGAGTACAACTGTTCCACCAGTAGGTCTGCATTAGTCCCAGTTATTTCTCGATAGACTTTGGTTAGTGCATCTACCTTTACATTTTGTTCTTTGGGTATTTTCTTGATAAGGAAGTGCTCATGCTTGGATGTGATATCCCTTACTCTTTTGAGATATTTGATCATGTTGTCCTCTCTAGGTTCGTATTCTCCCGCATCCTGGTTGGCTATGACCTGTGAATCAGTTTTAACATGCAATTTCTACACTTTGAGAGCTTTTATAAGTCTTAGGCCTGCTAAGAGAGTTTCATATTAGGATTCATTATTCGAGGTTGGAAGTTGTACTTCACAGAGTAAGGGATTCTTCCTCCCTCAGTGCTATTCCCACACCTTAATTTTCGTTTTCCATGGAACCATCTACATACATTGTCTAGACGTTGCTTTCATAGGTGCTCATGAGCTCCGGTGGAGATCTTGTGCATTCTTCTACAAAGTCTGAGAGAGCTTGAGCTTTGATTGCTTTCCTTAGATGAAACTGGATTTGATATCCCGAGAGATCGAGAGATCACTTCATCGTTTTGCCCAACAGCTCGGGCTTGGCTAGAGCTTGTTTTAGTGGTAGATTAGTTAATACTCTGATTGGGTAAGCTTCAAAATATGCCTTCAATTTTCTCAAGGTAATAGTAATAAGGTACAATAATTTTTTGAGGTTCGAATATCTAGTTTTCAAACCTCTAAGCAATCGACTCACATAATAAACAGGGAACTGTTATCCTGACCTTTCTACCAATAGCACTAAGTTGCCTACTTTCTTTGTTGCAGTAAGACACATTGAGATTTCCTCTCCTGACCTTGGAGAGACAAGTTGCCCCAGGAAGTCCTTCAACTTGATGAATGCTGCTTGGCAATCCTCAGCCCACTGGAAGTCCTTTAGCTTCTTTATGACGTCATAGAAATTTTCTCCCTTGTCTGAAATTTTGCTAATGAAGTGCCCCGGTGCTGCCATCTTTCCTACTAGGCTTTGAACCTCCTTGATGTTTCTGGGTGGTTTCATGTCCAACAGTGCCTTTATCTTGTCTGGATTGGCAATAATGCCTCTTTTAGAGATCAAGAAGCCCAGGAATATACAGACTAAAACTTCAAAGGTGCATTTTTCTGGGTTAAACTTCATGTGAGCAACCTTTTGGGTCTGGAAAGTCTCCCTGATGTAGTCAATAAAATCTTTAGAGGTTCTAGGGTTAATTACTATGTTGTCCACGTAGACCTCTATGTTCCTCTCGAGCTGGTTTTTGAACACCTTATGCATAGCTCACTAGAATTCTGCTCCCGCATTCTTCAGGCCGAATGGCATTTTGGTGTACCAGTAGGTCCCAATCTCTATGATGAACGAGGTTTTTTTCATGTCTTCCACTGGCATTGGGATTTGGTGGTACCCTTTGTATGCATCAAAGAAACACAACCACTGATACTCAAGTGTCGAGTCCACTATTTGATCTATACTTGGGAGTGAATAGGAGTCCTTCTGGCAAAATTTGTTTAGTGTGGTGAAGTCCACACACATGCTCCATGTCCTTTCTTTCTTTGGGACCAGAATTGGGCTGGCTAACCACTCCAGGTATACCACTTCTTTCAGAATTCCAGCTTTGAGAAGAGCTTGGACTTCTTGAGCGATGACCTCATTTCACTCCGGGGCGAAGGTTCTCTTCTTCTGCTTTATTGGCTTGACCCCTGGTTTGAGTCTGACCTTGTGTTCAACAATTTTTCTGTCTAGCCCCTTGAGGTTGCCAATCTACCAAGCAAAGACCTTCAGATACTCTTGAAGGGAATCAACAAGTTTCCCCTTGATTTTAGTAGGTAACACCTCTCCTACTTTTATCCCTTTCTGAAGGAATTCTAGGTTGAGGAACATCTTCTCTCCTCTACCAGCTAGATAGATTTTGTAATCATTATTCCATTTCGGTTGGTCAATGTAGCTCTCCTTCTCGAGCTTAGGCGAGTGCTCTTTGTTACCTTCAGTGATGTAATATTCTGTAGTGAGCTGTCTGTACCCTTCTAGGATAATCCAGGCACCTCCAACCTAGATTTTCATGTAGTAATTTAGCAGAGAAATTTTTACCCTTAAGTCCATGACCCCCCTTCGACCTAAGATAGCGTTGTAAGTTCCAGGGGCATCAACCACCATCCAATCCATGACCTTAGCGACCTCCTTGCCACTCGCACAAACTGTCGTTAGGATACGGAGAATCCCATCAGCATAGGTTGTGCTGCCACTGAAGCTAGTTAGAGCTGTGACTGACCTTATCAGTAAGCTTTTGTCTATCCCCATCTGGTCAAAGAAGGTCTTCTGGTATAGGACATTCACGGCACTTCCAGTGTCCACTAGCATTTGGCTACCAGGGAATCTCTAATCTGGTAGGACATTGTGAAGGGTTCTGAGTCTTCCTCTTGAACTCGCTTTGACCTCCTTTTGATGGCATTTATTTCACGTACCGGAGGTTGCTATTTTCGAGGAGTTACTGGAGGTGGATTAACAGGTCCCGGATTCCTTGCCAGGAACTCTTGCAGGTGGCCCTCCTTGATTAGCCTCTCAATCTCACACTTGAGGTCAAAACAATCCTTTGTGACATGGTAGTGGTCTTTGTGGCAGTGGTAGAACTGGGTTGTGTCTCTTTTAGCCACTGGACTCTTGAGAGGTCTTGGGGCCTTCATGAGACCTCTCTTTTCCATGACCAAAAGAATTTCAGCCCATGAGGTCTTCAAAGGAGTGGCCACGAGGTTGGGGATGATCTTTCTCTTCTTATCTAAAGTTCCTTCCTTTGGGTGGAGGTCCTTCTTGTCCCTCTTTCAGGACTGAGGGCTTTTTGGTCGCCCTTTGTTATCTTTTTTAGCGGCCTTGATCGGTTTTTGTAGGAGAGTTTGCAGCTCCTTGGTGGTGTTTACTTTCTCCTTGGCCATCCTGAGGGCTATGTACCTGCCTTGCAAACCTGGCATCATTTTTCTACTCTATCTCCACTACTGCATCATTGAAGCGACTATACTAGCTTCTCGTACTCTCTCTAACCTTCTGCTTGATGTTGAAGAGGTCGTTGATACCTTTTTGGCACCTCATGCTGCTATAGTAATTTTTCAAGAACAGCTCTTTCAGTTGTGTCCAACTTGAGAAGCTTACTTTTGGAATGCCCTTAAACCAGGATTGGGCCTTTTTGGTTAGTGTTGACCGAAAGGCTCTGCATTTGACATGGTCTGGGTACTCGAACATCTCCATTAAAGATACATATTCGTCTATGTGCCATCATATTTTGCCTCCAAGTGTGGGGCTTTGAATGCTGGGGGCATCTAGGCAGTTTTGATGCTGTGGACAAACGGCGAGGGCTCGATTAGGTCCACATTGCTTTGCAACTCCAGATTAGCTGGGGGAGTTGCCCTCCTCAGTGGATTGGGGACTGCCTCTCAAGTGTTATCGCCTGTCATTTCGATTAGGCTTTGTCAAGGTGGCATCCTTACTCTAAGAGCAGTTCGTAGCGAGCTCCCTTGCTCTTCAGAGCCAACATCTTGCCTTTAGCTTCGGGAAATGGCTACTCAGTTGAGCCTGTCTTTGAGGTCATGACCTCTTCCATTGTTCTGGGTTTCCCTAAGGTCGGCTACAGGTTGTGTTCTTGTCCGTTGTGACCTTTCTTGTTCTCAAACTATTTCCTAACCATTTTCGCTAGGCCGAAGGTCATTCCTGGCTTCTGAAGGCAGAGGTGAATCAGGTTAGGTGCCCTCAACTTGGCATTGTGGTGGCTGTGAGTTTCTTCGATAGTGCACTAGAGTACATCCAGTGGACATGTAATCTCCCCTACCTGAAATCCCCTCCAGGGATACCATCATTCATCCCAGGAGGTCCGCTGGAACTGATCTGCGTTCTCCCAGATCTCTGAGGAATGGGTTATCACCATTGGCCGTAGTATCAGGGTGCCCTTGCTTAGGCCTCTTTTGCACAAGTGGAGGGTTTGCTAGGACCCTCCGAGAAGGACCAAATTGTGATGGCCACGGTGGTTTTGCTGGGCGGCTAGGGCTGGGCTATTGTTCTTCGCCATGGGCGAGGCTTTAGGCACCATTTCGCTAGTGCGAAGTTGTGTCCTGCCTGGTGGTCTGCCTTGGTGCGATGGTTGGACATGTGTAGGCTGTGATTAAGTCATTAGGCCTTTTTGTTTATTTTGTGTAGGAAAGAAGGCTAAGCTTTTTGTTTGATTTCCCACAGACGACACTCGAAGTGATGGGGCTCAAAAGTGAACACCAGGTCACCCCAAGACTGTGGTGACATCAATCAACTGTAACCTGAGAAGAAAGTAGAGAAGGTCACCGGAGGTGGGTTGTGCCTACGAAAGAGTTCTGATGCCTAAGTCAGTATTCCGATAGTAATCAGGTGTAATTAGTTCTTAGAGAGACTGTTCTATTGTCCGTAGACTGTGTATGATTTGATTATATAAAAGTGATCAATTACCTCACTGATTAGGGCTCTATTATTATTGAAAATAGGAAATAAGGATAGTTGTAAGATCCTTGAATCCCACCTACTGATCTTGGAATCGTGGAGTTTCCCTTGGTTAGGATATCTTGTCATTCACATCTTTGTCGAGAGTTGTAAGCTCGCAAACCGACCTCTAGACCAACTTTGTGACCTGCCCATGGACATTGAGGGTCTTAGCTATCTCTTCTGGGAGGTCACACCGAGTGGTAGTAGGCTCATGGGAGATGTTAGGAGTCGTGCACATCTAGTCGTGGCATGGAAGATGTATGAGATGAGTTAGAAGTTACCAGGTCATGGGCCAAGGTTTTGTAGTACCTCTCTCGAGCTCATTTAGGAGGTCGGTGGTAGCAGGTCACTGCCCACCTATCCTTGTTGACTTCATGAGTCTAGCTTTCAGGTATTGAAGGTTGGGGCCTTGGGCCCACTTGGGTTGACTTCTGTCAGGGTCTTACCCGTTTATGTTGACTTGTCTAAGGAACACCCATTTCTCCCATCACCTTTAATCTAGGAAGGTAAGAATTCACCTAACTTTATCCCTTTTTCAGGGAATTCTTAGTTGAGAAAAAGTTTTTCTAATTTATTGGTAGCCTAGATTCTAGACTCTTTATTCCCCTTCAGAAGGTCGATGAAATCCTCCTGCTCAAGGATTGCCGAGGCCTCAGCATCCCCTTCCGTGAGGTAACATTCATTGGCTGTCTGTCTATCTCCTTGTACGATGACCTAGGTTTCTCTGACCTGCATTCTCATACAGTAGTTCAGCCAGGAGATTTCCGCTTTTGGGTCATCTTTCTTTTCTTATCGGAAGGTCCTCCTTTAGAATGAGGATCCTTCCTGTCTCGCTTTGATGACTATGGGCTTTTTTGGTCTCTAGGAATCTTTTTCTGAACTGCCTTTTCTATAGCCTTTATTAACTTCTCGAGGAATGTTTGTAGCTCCTTGATTATCTTTACTTGCTCTTCCGCCAGGCTAGGAGCTACACGCCCCCCCTTACAGTCCTTGCTTGAGCGCAATATTGTAAATAGCATCATTCTTTTGCTCAATTTCGAATCCCTTGTCATTAAAATGACTGTAATAACTTGTTGTTCTTTCACCAAACTTCTGTTTGATATTAAACAGATCGTTGATGTCTTTTTCGCACCTTTTGTTGCTCTGATAATTCTTTAGCTGCAGTTCTTTCAATTGTGTCCAGCTTGAGACACTTGCCTCTGGAATTCCTTTGAACCAGGACTAGGCTTCCTTGGTATCGTGGACCGGAAATCTTAGCATTTGACATGATCAAGGTACTCAAACATTTCCGTATAGGAAGCGTATTCAAAGGGTTATCGTTCCTCCAGGAGGAGTTCTCAATAAGCTCCCTTACTTGTCAACACTTGTTCCTTGTTGTTGACCTTGTGAAATAGTAGCTCGGTTGAGTTTGTCTCTCAGGTTATAACCCTTTCCATTACTTAGGGTTTCTCTCAGGTTGACCACAAGAGGGACTCTTTCAACCCGTGATCTTTCCTGTGCTCGGCCTGTGTCCCGACCTCCCACATTGGGTCAGAGGTCATTTCTTGTTTCTGAAGGTAGGGGTTGGTCAGGCTGTGTTCAACCCAATTGATCTTGATTTAGTTGTGTTTCCCTCTGAGATGGAATGAGAGTATGCACCATTGACATGTAATCTCTTCGGCCTCAGATTCCTTCTAAGGCACCAACCATGCACTCTAAGAGGTCGACCGGGACAGGGACGGACACCTGACTTCCCCCTGATCTCTGTGGACTGGGGTTATCACCATTGTCATTTTGATTAAGGTGTTCGTGATCTCTAATTTCACAAGTAAGTGGGTGGTTCAACTTAACCCTTTGGGATGGTCTGGACCGCACGATCTTGGTTGTTCTTGCTGATGGGATGGCGTCAGATTTTTGTTCTTGTCCTCCATTGGGTCTTCCGGCACTGCTTCTCCGGTGGGCAATTGTGTTTTGCCGGGGGGATTGCCACAACGTGGTGGCTAAACTCGCATCAGTTGCAATCGAGGTCATCACAATCCTTGTTTGTTTTTGTTGGGTTTGTGAATATGGAAGAAAGATAGGCCTTAGAATATCTTTCCCACAGACTCTGCCAGAGGTGATGGAGCTTCGAAATGATCTCCGGGTCACCCCGAACCTTGATGATGCCTACAATCGCAACCTGAAAGGGTAGACTAGATCACCAGAGTGGGCTCCCACCCAAGGTATAGCTCCAATGCCTAAGTCAGTATTTTGAGAGAGTAATCTTTGAGTAAATTAGTTCAATCTATCCATGGCCTGTGTGTGCTCCCATAATATCCATTGAATAATTAGTTACCTCTTTGATCATGGCTTTTCAATTACGTGAAAGTAAGCAATTAGGATAATTGTGAGATCGTATCATATCTCGCTAATTGCACTTGGAATTGTGGAGTTTTCTTAACTTGGGATGCCTTGCCATGCACGTCTTTGGTCGAGAGCTACGAGCTCACTAACAACCTTTAAACCAACGTCGCTACCTGTCTGTGGATACTGAAGGTCTCAACTATCTCTTTTAGAAGGTCATGACGAGTGATTATAGATTCATAGAGTATGTTAGACATCGCAGACATTTAGTTGTGGCATGGAAGATGTATGAGACGGATTGGAGCTCACTGGGTTGAAGGTTGTGGGCTGGTCAGACCTCTCCTAAGCTCATTTTAAGGTCAGTGACCTAGGAGGTCAGTGGGTAAAGGTTGCTGCCCATCTTTGCTCTTGACTTGTGATTTGGACTTTTAGGCATTCGGGTTGGGGCTTGGGTCAGTTCATCTAACTCATACCAGTTTCTCCCATCAATAAGGTATCGTATCTTATATTAAAAAAAAAAAGTATTTGTTAGTTTGTTAATAATATTGTGAATAACAATTGAATTGATATTTAGAAGAAATATTCTCAAATAATTGTTGGTTGACATCATTGGTCTATTAATCTAATTGATGGGAGAAACGGGTAAGACCCAGATAAGTTAACCCAAATGGGCTCAAGCCTCATCCTTAATACTTGAAAGTTAATCTCATGAGTCAAAGAGGAAAGATGGGCAGTGACCTCCTACCACCGACCTCCCGCTCATCGACCTCTATAATGAGCTCATGAGAGGTCTCACTGGACCACAGTCTTCGGCCCGGTGAGCTCCAATCCGTCTCATACATCTTCCATGCCACGACCAACTATGCGCAACTTCTAACACCCTCCCAAAGTCTTTAATCACTCGGCGAGACCTCCCAAGAGAGATAGTCGAGACCTTCGGCATCCATGGATAGGTTGCAAAGTTGGTCCAAAGGCCGTTAGGGAGCTTGTAGCTCTCAACTAATGACGTTAATGGCAAGATATCCACACTTAGGGAAACTCCCCGATGCAAGGAACAATTTGCGGGATATAATATGATCTCACAATTATCCTAATTGGCTACTGTCACACAATAGAAGAGCCCTGATCAAAGAGGTAATTGGCTTCATTTTTAATATATTTTTGAATTACAAACAGTCTACGGACAAGGACAGTGTTTCTAGTGTTAATTACACAAGATTACTCTCTTAGAATACTGACTTAGGCATCTGAGCTCTTCCCCATGCGACAGCCCTCTCTGGTGACCTATTCCCTTTCTTCTCAGGTTGTGATCATAGATGCCATTGCGGTTTGGGGTGAACAGGAGGCTACTTCCGAGCTCACCCACTCCCTACTATTGATCAAATGGTAGATTCCACAACCGGTTACCAATGGTTGTGCTTTTTGGATGCCTACAAAGGGTACCACCAAATTCCAATGGCGAGAGAGGATATGGAAAAGGCCTCCTTCATTACAGAGGTCAGCACCTACTCCTATACCAAGATGCCATTCGGTCTGAAGAATGTAGGGGCAGAATTCCAGTGGGCTATGCACAAGGTCTTTAAGAACCAATTGGGAAGGAACATTGAGGTCCATGTGGATGACATCGTAATCAAGTCCAAGACCTCTGAAGACTTCATTGAAGATATCAAGGAGGCTTTCCCGACATTGAAAGCTGCTCATATGAAGCTCAATCCCGAGAAATGTACCTTTGGGGTCTCGATAGGTATATTGTTGGGTTTCATGATATTAGAATGACGCATTGATGCCAATCTTGATAAAATAAAAGCATTTTTAGACATGGAGCCTCCCAAAAGCATTAAAGAGGTCCAAATTCTGACAGAAAGATGGCAATCTTAGGCCGCTTTATCAGCAAGATGGTTGACAAACTAGAAAAGTTTATGACGTCATAAAGAAGCCAAAGGATTTTCAGTAGATTGAGGATTGTCAAATAGGTTTCGGCAAGTTGAAAGACTTCCTAGGGAAGGCCCCTCAACTAGTTTCCCTGAGGTCATGGGAGGAGATTCTGATGTACCTGACTGCAATAGAAAAGGCAGTCAGCACGGTGATACTAGTAGAAAGGTTGGGTTTACAATTTCAAATTTATTTTGAAGCCATTTGCTCAGTGGTCCTGAAATTAGATATTCGAACCTTGAAAAATTTTTGTACCTGATTATTATTACCTCAAGGAAGCTTAAGCAATACCTTGAAGCTTACCCGATAAGAGTGCTAACCAATTTACCCCTAAAACAAGCTCTGGTGAAGCCCGAGCTATTGGGCAGGACAATGAAGTGGTCTCTCGAGCTCTCGAGATATCAAATTAAATTTGAGCCAATGAAAGCAATCAAAGCTCAAGCACTCTCAGACTTTGTAGAAGAATGCACAAGAGCTCCACTAGAGCTCACAAGTGCTTGTGAAAATAATATCTGGACCATGTACATCGATGGCTCCACAGAAAAGGAAAATTCAAGAGTGGGAATTGTATTGATCAGCCCTGAGGGAGTGAGAATCCCTTACTCTATGAAGTACCACTTCCCAATCTCGAATAATGAATCCGAATATGAAGCTCTCTTAGCTAGTCTAAAACTCATAAGAGCTCTAAAAGTGCAAAAAATTGCACGTCAAAACTAATTCAAAAGTTACAGCCAGCCAGGTCACTGGGGAATACGAAGCTAGAGAGGAGAACATGATCAAATATCTCAGAAGAGTAAGGGATATAACATCCACACTTGAGCATTTCCTCATCGAGCAAATACCTAGAGAGCAAAATGCAGAAGCAGACACATTATCTAAAGTCTATCGAGAGATAGAAGGGACAAAAGCAGAGTTGTTAGTGGAATAGTTATACTGTCCAAGCATGAACAAAGAAGAGAACTTGGTTATAGAGCATCAGAAAAATTGGAGTTATCTAATCTACAAATTCCTCAAAGATAGTGACGTCCCACAAGATCCCAAAGAAGCTTGCCAAGTGCTGAAGGGGGCACCTTGCGATGCCCTGATAGGTGATAACAAGATGTACAGAAGGTCATATACATGGTCATTCCTAAAATGCCTAAGTAAGGGATAAGGAGAGTATGCCATTGAAGAGGTACATAGCTAAATATGTGGATCACACATAGGATCAAAAGCTGTGGCCAAGAAAACATTGAAGATGGGGTATTACTGGCTTTCAAGGGTTTCAGACATTGAGAAGGTCATACAGAAATGCACAAGCTGCCAGTTGCTTGGAAACAAATCACATGTGCCATCAACAAGGTATCAATCCATTAATGCATTGGTACCTTTTGACATATGGGGCATCCACATATTAGGACCCTTCCCAAAAGGAGTAGATGATGTCCAATTGTTGTAGAGTACTTCACCAGATTGGTTGAAGCTGAACCAATGGCAACAATTTCATTATCGAAAGTCTAGTCCTGAGTATGGAGGAACATTGTATGCAGATTCAGGGTTCCCCGAGCCATTATTTCAAACAATGGATGACAATTCATAGGCAACCCAATGAAGACTTTTAGTGAAAACTTGAATATTGAACAGAGGTTAACCTCTAAAGCATGTCCCTAAACTAATGGATGAGCTGAAGTTACAAACAGAACCATCCTAGAAGGTCTCATGAAAAGACTCATTGAGCTTGGGAAGGAAAGTCGCACACCTTCCTTGCCAAAAGAAATTTCAGGCATCTTGTGGGCATACAGAACCATGCCAAGAAAAGCTATTGGAGAAACACCATTCAAATTATGCTTTGGTGCAGAGGCATTAATGCCAATTGAGGTCAGAATGAAATCCCTAGGACTGACAAGATATGATTTAGTCTTAAATGAGGGGGAGAGAAGGGCAGACCTTGATCTCATTGAAGAAGTCAGATACAAAGCCATGGAAGCCGATAGGAGATTTAAAAGGCAAGTGACAAATTTTTCAACAAAAAGGTGAAATGAAAAGCATTTCACAGTTGGAGAAATGGTCCTCAAAAGGTCAGATGTTGGGAAACAAGGACAACTGGCCAAGCTACAAGAAAGCTGGGAATGACCATACATAATCCAAGAAGTCCACAAAGGAGTTCTCTATAAGTTGGCTGATCTCGAAGGAAGACAACTCCTAAGACCTTGGAATATTTGTCATCTAAAGAAATTCTATGCCTAAGGCTTCTAGGAACTTCTCAAACCTCGCAGATTCTCTATATCGCTTGGGAAACTAATTGAAAGGAGCTCGCCAAGTAGTGAGGTGACCTCAGTGGCCACTTCAGTTTAATTTAAACAAGGCATGAATAAAAGATAAGTTTCCAGAGCTTATGGAGATCTTATTTGCCTTCGTTTCAAAGCCATTTCATATCATTATGCAAGTTCAAAATGTTAAAGTAAAGACAAGATATTTAGGGAAAATCAAGTTGATATAAAGTAATAGACCACGAACAGACCTCTGGAAATAAAATATTCAGTACAGTGAAGAAGAAAGACTGTGGAAGATCCTATTATATTACAAGAGCTTAGTTTTCCTCTTCATCATATTTTGGGAACCTCTAGTGGCTTTGTCAAGGCCTCTTTCTCCAAGCTACCTTCTTGACCAGTTGTGGCTGAGGGGTTCTTCATCTTCTGGATCCTTACCCTTCGCAGCTACTTTGGGTCAGAGGCTTTTGATTGGCCTATAGGACAACAATTAGCATAGGACAACAAATGGGCATCTGCCTAAGGATAGGTGGATAGCTCGAAAAGGTTAAGTACCTCATCAAAATCAATATGTAGGAGATGAAAAGGGTAATGAGTAACCAAGTTACCATAGCTAGAGATAGCAATACCTTCAGGTCGAGCGAATGCCATAGGAGGGAGGTCATGAATTTCCCTCCTAGTTGTCTTAACTCCATGAGGCTCAACCATTGGCTCTTTTCCCCTCCCCGAAGAGCCCTCACCGACCTGGCCAACCTTAGCTAGGACCTCTGCTGTAGCAACCTTCTCCTACGAGGTCGTCTTGCTCCCAGGGAAGAGGGACAACTGACTCCGGATGGTAAAGTTGAGCATCGAGTTTAGTGTCAGTCTCTATCTCTGAGTTGAGCTCCCGAAGCTTGTCTGTGACCTCCACATATAACCTCATCATCTGAGGCCATAGCAAGGACTTTATGTAGTCTTGGAAGGCAGGAATTCCCTCGAGCTAGACTAATTAAAGATTGGCATCATCGTCGCAGATTGAAAGGGAAGGCCACAAGCAGACCTCCTCCAGGCATTGATTAGTTGGAGTCTATAGAGGGTACAGACATTACCTTTTTCCATTTTTCAGATAGAAGATGAACTTCGAATTACAGTCACCAGCAAAAGTCTCGGACCTTTAAGTCTACTTTATCACATGAATGTCTGCTTCCAGTGTACGTCTCACGAACAGAGCAATGGGATAAACACGATTAAACTACTAGATTCAATCATGAATATTGTTTTTCTCGTTTTTTGGGTTTCTCTAAACTCTTTTTTTTTTCTACACAGACACTCTGATAGGAAAAAGAAAAAAAAAAATCTCTAGAAATTGAGGGGCGTAATCTTTGAAAAATCGTAGAAGACTTCGAGATAAGAAATCTTTTGGATAAATCAATCTCTTTTTTGAATTCTGATTTGAATTCAATACAAGAGGCCTATCAGAGTGTGACTGAGAAAAATTTGTCCAGGTTCAACAAACTTTGAAAAATACAATTTAGTCACAAAATTAACTCTTAATTATATTTTGGTTAATTCCTATTTGTGAATTAGCCTAAACAACTTTAGCTAATTACGTTTAGGTCCCAAACAAGATTCTACCCATTCAGCGATACGTTCTGAATGTGTGACCCAATAGGTTCTCATAAAATTGGCATCTGACATTAACGATATTTAATGTCATGTACAACAAGCAGTGTCTAGCAACATATTATTGCAATTCAATTAACAAGAATGTCGGTGACAACACAAAACCTTCTGTGATAAAAATATGATGTCTTAATCTCTTTGTCCAGGAAGTCATAATTGAACACGAGTCATGGAACATGTCATACTCGTAAAGTTCAATATATGAATTCTCAGCCCCGTGTAGATTAATTAAACCGAATAAGATAAATATCTCATATCTACTTATTTGAGCATTTCCATGCATTTAATGCTAGAAATCACTCTCTTGTTATATAAGAGGGACAAATCCTATCTTGATCATTCAACATTCCACAGCACAAATTATTACATACTTAATACATGCCTTTATTGTGCACTCAGTTAAGAGTGACGTTTGACAATATCAAAGTATATAATCTTTCATGCAGGAATCTCTGATGACCTCAAGTCAAAAAATGAAATATAATTATCACAACGAAAACACTCATGACACTCATATAACAATCCATAAAATGATTTCATGGCAGGTCAATCCAGTACACGATACTCTATGTGATGATTTGATATCTCATATCCATGGCAGCTGCCATCAATCAGCACATACTAGTCTCAGTGTGTAATTGATATCCTAATCTTAATAACACTTGACTATGGACGTTTTAAGAATAGAAATAAAATATTCTAAGGACATAATTTATTTAATGAAACGTAGATATAAAAGTAAATTATATAATGATATAAGTAGAATCATGATACAAAGTTATGCCAACTAAGTAAAATCATCATATGTTCTTAGGGCATGTCCGACACAAATACCTTGGAGGTCCCCGAGCCTGGCCTCATGCTCTTGAATGTGCTCCTTCTACTGACTACCAAGCTCGAGTAGCTGCTTATTCTTCTAGTCTCTATCCCCTAAAGCTACAGACATGGCCTGGTTCTCGGCTTTAGCTTCCTCAATGTTCCTCTTGCATTCCTGCAAAACATTGAACACGTCAGTATAGGAAGCATTAGACTTCTCGACAGAGGCCACGAGATCAGCATTCTCCTTCTCCAGGTGAGCTTTTCAGCTTGAAGCTCGGAAATCAACGTAGAGAACTCTTGGTCCATTTTTACCCTCTCGGCCTATCTTCTCAATTGCTCGCCAAGAAAGACATGATTTTGCAACAAAGAATTAACTACAAAAATAAAGAAAGTTAAAGAGACTTACTGCTATATGGAAGAAAGCCGAGCATTTGTCTAGCTCATCATCATTCAGTTGCTAGCATATCTCCCAGACAACTCTTGGCATACACTCCATTAAGAATGACTGGGAGTCTAGCCATTGAAACAGAGAGTCCGAGGACTCCATTTCGAGGTCGTGGACCTACCTTGTTGTCCCCTTGTCAGTGTGGGCGGCCAGGGAAGCATTCCCTAGCCCCTTCAGTGTGACTGCGACCTCCTCGGTCACGTAGCTATTGAACTCTGGCCTTGACCTTGAGGTCATTGGTGCCTTCCCCTTACCTGAGGAGGTCTCTTCTCAGAGGGCACAACCTAAGAAGCTGGGGAGGAAGAAGAGATAGAAATTATCATGGGCCTTTCAAAGGCCTAAAAAGCAGCGACCTCAATGCTCCTCTTCAGAGCAATCCAAGTCCAATCAGCCACAGCAATCTGTTTTCCCCAAGGTTGGCCAGTAGGTATCTTGGCCGGAGTGGCAACAGTAGCAGAGAAGGCACCAGCAGTGCCCTAAACTCCACCAGTAGGAGTTTGTGGAAGAGTTGACTTCAGAAGCCAAGAGGTGGTCCTAATTCCTGTCAAAACAAAAAAAAAAATGGAAATGGTATCAGTACACAAAAGAGTTAAGACAAACTGATTAATAGCAGATAGAAAAACTTCCTACCAGAAGGGGAAATCCCTAAAGCTCTCCTGACAGTGGGGAGGTCACGGTCTATTGGACCCCTATAGTCCAGCAGGGCAATGAAAGGTAGCAGGCTAGGTCGGTAAACTACACCCGACCTTAGCAACATTAGAATGGACCACTTCAATTAAAATGGCCATATCCTTCTCTTGTTCACTTGTCAAGGTAGTTGAAAAAAGACTGGCTCATATTCCAATCCAGAAAGGGCTCGAACTGGATTAGGTTATTAGGAAGTCTAGCAAAAACGAAAGAATTTTTCCAATCCCCTACAGAGGATTGGAAGGGACCTACCAACTTATACCGAGGGTTGAGTTGAAGGAACACTATAGAGGCATTCTTAGGGGCTGAGGAGATGGGCTATGGGAAAGATGGCGGGAGACTGGAACTCGATGAAGATGGCAGGTTGCAATTGTTAGGATTTATGACCAAAAAGGCTATCATTTTTTGAAAAAAAGTGTAAAAGACTATAATCTTAATAAGTAATTTTATAAGTATCAGCATAAGCCATAAGGTCCAAATTGATTTAAATAGGTGATCTGTGTGTTGCGACGTTCAGCAAAGTAAGGTACGGATCACCAGAACTTTAAATCATAAGGAATTAGTTCTTGGCCGATTAATAGAATTGGGCGTTCCATTGAACAAAGGTCATAACACATTAGTCTCCTTTAAGTAGGGTGACTTACCTTTAGTCATTGG
>JAOXNR010017486.1:0-27691 GCA_028571225.1 Parsonsia alboflavescens
ACATAATTAAGCTAAGTTACATAAGATAATGGCATAAAAAGATCATAAAACTTAGCATAATTATGTGCAAATCAAGAGGTATCGTGGAGACGGCCCTGTAAAAGAATAGAATCTCCCACTGTCTTTGCTTCTTTATGTTTGTATCACTAAATATTCAGCTTTTTACCTTTCTGTCTTGCTGTACCGAATATTTTATTTTTAGAGGTCTGTTTGTGGCCTCTTACTTTATATCAGCTTGATTTCCCCAAGTGTCATGTCTTTGCTTTAACACTTTGAATATAATGATCTAAACTGGCTTTAAAACTAAGGCAAATAAGATGAAATAAGATCTCAATAACCTCTGAAAACTTATCTTTTGTTCATGCCTCTGAGGTCACCTCACTACTCAAAGAGCTCTTTTTAAATAGTTTCCCGAGTTGTATATCGAATCTGTGAGGTCTGAGAAGTTCTTAGAAGCCTTAGGCAAAGAATTTCTTTAGATGGTGAATATTCCAAGGTCTTAGGAGTTGTCTTCCTTCGAGATCAGCGAGCTTATAGCTCCCTCCTTTGTGGACTTCTTGGATTATGTAAGGTTCTTCCCAACTTTCTTGTAGCTCGGCCAGTTGTCCTTGTTTCCTAACATCTGAAATTTTGAGGATCATTCCTCCAACTGTGAAAAGAGGCTCTTTCACTTTTTTGTTGAAAAAATTTGTGACTTTCTTTTTGTATCTTCTATCGGCTTCCATGGCTTTGTTTCTAACTTCTTCAAGGAGGTCGAGATTTGTGCGTCCCTCCCCCTAATTTAAGACTGAATCATATTCGGTCAGTCTCAGTTATTTTATTCCAATCTCGACTGGCATAATTGCCTCTGAACCAAAGCATAAATTGAATGGTGTTTCTCCAGTAGCTTTTCTATGCGGGGTTCTGTATGCCCATAGGACGTTTGGAATTTCTTCTGGCTAGGAAGGTTTGCAACATTCCTTCTCAAGCTTAGTGAGTCTCTTCTTGAGACCTTCCAGGATGGTTCTGTTTGTAACTTCAACCAGCAATTTAGCTTAGGGATAAGCTATAGAGGTTAACCTCTATTCAATATTCAAGTTTTCACAGAAAGTCTTGAATGGGTTGAATATGAATTTTCGTCCATTGTCTGAAATAATAGCTCGGGAAATCTTGAACTTGCATACAATGTTCCTTCATACGAAGGACTAGACTTTTGACAATAAAATTGTTGCCATTAGTTCAGCTTCAACCCATCTGGTGAAGAACTCTACAGCAACAATCAAGAATTGGACACACTCCACTCCTTTTGGGAAGGGTCCTAGTATATCGATACCCCAGATGTCCAGAGGTACCGATGCATTGATGGATTGATACCTTGTTGGTGGCATATATGATTTGTTTCCGTGCAACTGGCAGCTCGTGCATTTCTATATGATCTTCTCAATGTCTAAAACCATTGAAGGCCAATAATACCCCATGCTCAGTATTTTCTTGTCGACCATTTTTGCCCCTATGTGTGATCCACATATTCCACTATGTACCTCTTTAAGGACATTCTCTCATTGTCCCTTGTTTAAGCATTTTAGGAATTGCCATAAATATGACCTTCGGTACACCTCATCATCCCCTATCAAGACATAGTGAGATGCCCACTTCTGAACTTGGGGAGCTTCTTTGGGATCTTGTGGGAGGTCTCCATCTTTGAGGAATTTGTAGATTGGATATTTGCAGTCTGCTCGATCCTCTATAGCCAAGTTCTCTTCTTTCTTTATGCTGGGAGAGTACAATTGTTCCACTAACAGTTTTGCTTTTGTTCTAGCTATCTCTCAGTAGACTTTAGATAGTGCGTCTGCCTCTGCGTTTTGCTCTCTAAGTGTTTGCTCAATGAGGAAATGCTCAAGTTTTGATGCTATATCTTTACTCCTCTTAGATATTTGATCATATTCTCCTTTCTAGCTTTGTATTCCCCAACGACCTGACTGGCTATAGCTTGTGAATCAATTTTGAAGTGCAATTTTTGCACTTTTAGAGCTCTTATGAGTCTTAGACCCGCTAAGAGAGCTTCATATTCGAATTCATTATTCGAGGTTGGGAAGTGGTACTTTACAGAGTAAGGGATTCTCATTCCCTCAGGGTTGATCAGTACAATTCCCGCACCTGAATTTTCCTTTTCTGTGGAGCCATCTGTGTACATGGTCCAGATATTATTTTCACAAGCACTTGTGAGCTTCGGTGGAGCTCTTATGCATTCTTCTACAAAGTCTGAGAGAGCTTGAGCTTTGATTGCTTTTCTTGGCTCAAATTCAATTTGATATTCCGAGAGCTCGAGAGACCGCTAAATTGCCCTGCCCGATCTCTCGGGCGTCGCCAAAGCTTGTTTTAGTGGTAAATTGGTTAACACTCTTGTCGTGTAAGTTTCAAAGTATGACTTAAGCTTCCTTGAGGTAATAATAATTAGGTACAAAAAATTTTCGAGGTCCAAATATCTAATTTCAAGACCTCTGAGCAAACGACTTACATAATAAATGGAAAATTGTAAACTTGACATATCTAGTAGTTGCACAGAGCTGACTGCCTTTTCTGTTGCAGTTGGATACATAAGAATCTCCTCCCTTGACCTTCGGAAAACAAGTTGAGGGGGCCTCCCTAGGAAGTCTTTCAGCTTGCTGAAAGCTGTTTGACAATTTTCAATCCACTGAAAATCTTTCTATTTCTTTATAACATCATAAAATTTTTCTCTTTTGTCAGCCATTTTGCTAATGAAGCACCCCAATGTTGCCATCTTTCCTGTTAGACTTTGGACCTTCTTAATGTTTCTGGGAGGCTCCATGTCTAGCAGTGTTTTTATCTTATTAGGATTGGCATTAATGCCTCATTTTGATATCATGAAGCCCAGGAATTTACCTGCCGAGACCCCAAAGGTACATTTCTCAGGATTGAGCTTCATGTGAACAGCTTTCAATGGTTGGAAAGTCTCCCTGATATCTTCAATGAAGTCTTCAGAGGTCTTGGACTTGATACGATGTCATCCACATAGACCTTGAGGTTCCTTCCCAATTAGTTCTTGAAGACCTTGAGCATAGCTTCTTGGAATTCTGCCCCTCCTTTCTTTAGGCTGAATGGCACCTTGGTGTAGCTGTAAGTGTTGACCTCCGTGATGAACGAGGTCTTTGCCATAACATCTATCGCCATAAGAATATGGGGGTACCTTTTGTAGCTGTCTAGAAAGCACAGCCATCGGAAACCAGCTGTGGAGTCTACCATTTGATCAATGTTAGGGAGTGGGTATGAATCCTTTTGGCAATATTTGTTCAATGTGGTGAAATTCACACACATCCTCCACGTCCCTTCTTTCTTTGGCACAACCACAAGGTTGGCCAGCCATTCTGGATACACTACTTCTTTTAAGATTCTAGAGGCAAGAAGAGCTCAGATTTCTCGGGCTACAACCAAATTTCACTCTAGAGCAATGGTCCTTTTCTTATGTTTCACTAGTTTGACTCCCACTTGCATTGTGTAGTTTTCCTATCAATGTCCTCAAGGTCAGCAGGTCACTAGGCAAAGACCCTCAGATATTCTCGTACAGAGTCAACAAGGTTCCCTTTAATTTTGGAAAGCAAAAGCTTGCCTATCTTTATCCCTTTCTTAGGGAATTCTGAGTTTAGTAAAATCTTTTCTCCTCTGCTTACCTCTTGAATTCTGAATTTCATCATTCCCCTTTGGGAGGTCAATGGAATATTCCTGCTCAAGCTCCGTTGAGCTCTCTATACTACCCTTAGCGAGGTAACATTCTGCAGTAAGCTACCTATCTCCTTTTAGGACGACACAAGTTTCTCCGTTCTGGATCTTCATGCAGTAGTTCAACAAAGAAATCTCTGCTTTCAAGACCATATGACCCCCCTCTCTTCCACGTAGATTGCGGTTGGAACCCATAGGATCCCTTCTGCATAAGTCGTGCTTCCGTTATAGCTGGTATTGAAGTCGAGGCTTTAAGCCTATTTGGATTGACTTGTCCAAGTTATGCCCGTTTCTTCCAAAACAAAAGGCCATATTTACTTTTATAATAGTAATATCTTTAAATTTTTCAAAAATTTCTCCCTCAACTCAATGGATTCATGCGTCACTTATAGGTCTACGTGATTCAATAGTTATAAATCTTGTAATTCAAATAGTTAGTTAAATTAGAAAGGTCATTAGCCAACGTTTAAATTAAAAATATAAATTTTTAAAAAGTGACCATTTAGTTTAGCATCTTATAAAATGAAAACAAAGATGTATAATTTTTAATGACGTAAATATGATGGTCTAAAATTTTCTCTCTAATGCACAAATACTTATATTTGTTATTCAATTAGATTTAATACTCTTTTCTTCCGAAATTGAATGTTTTATTTTTCATTTTAAATTTTTTAAAATTAAATATTTCATTTCCTAATTAGTTAAACTTTTATTTTAAAAAAAATGATATTGAAATATTAAAATTAATCAAGTCAAACATTTTTTTTTTCTTAAGATACATATAAGTTGAGATGAAATATTCAATTTCGGAAAGAGAATGTAATATTGCCCCTGTCCCATAAAGATGGTCCATATTTCTTTTTTCATTTGTCTCATATTATAGTCCAATTTCTTTTTTAAAGAGAGGTAGTTATGAGTTAAAAGGCTAAATTACCTTCATTAATTCCTTCTTGATATCTACTACTTTTAATTTCAATAGATTTTATTAAATGTTCATTTGAATTGAATGTAGGGTATAAAAGTAAAATTATTATTAAAAATGATTAGAGTAATTATATTAAATACTTTTCTTAATCTGTATAAAAAAAGAATATGAAGGGAGGGAGGTATTATATATTAGGGTTTTTTAGCCGATTTTGTCTCACAAGTTTAAGTCAAAAAATAGTTCAGTCCTTTAAGTGTTTTTCAGGCATAACGGTTCCTTACGTTTTTATGGTTAGTCGGAATGGTCCAACCACCAATTTCCGGACATTTATATGACAGAGCCGGTCACGTGCAGTGCACATGAGGGGTAAAATCATCATTCAACCATGAAATAACGTCATTTTGAAGCTGTTTAAAAATTAAAAGAAAAATAAAAAAAATCTTCTTCTCCGACTGTTTTCTTCCGACAGCCCGTCATTCCCCGTTTCTCCGGTGCTGGCTTGCTCAAATACTGAAAAATACAGGAAAAGAATAGGAAAATTCAGATCTAATTTTCGTTTAAGCACGGATGACACACAAATAATTTACTAAACTGCAATATTTCCTGTGTGAAGAGAAAAAATTCAAAATTTCCAGGGGAAAAAAACACAGAAAAGGAACCAAAATTCCAGTTGGCCTATGAGCCTTCAATTAATAAAAGTGCCAAAAGATAATATTTTTTCTTAGGATCCCTTTACCAGCCCTGCTTTGCGAGCCTTGGGTGAATGTTAGATATATGAAGAATTCTTTGTATAAATGACGGATTGCAGATTGTCTGTGCTTGAGGAGGAAGAGGCTTTTATTTATACTCTGTAAATAGGGGAAGGGTTTTGATTTGAATTGAGCTTCCTCAGATGCTGTGGTCATTGATTATCATTTTCGATTTCATTAACAAGTTAAACTGGCATGTGTGAAGCAGATCTACTTCCGCCAAAATCTGTTCAAGATAGATTGAATTGCAGATGTCCTCCCTATAGTTATTGCCCAGAAATGCAGTTTTGAATAGTGAAGGAAGGTTATCGTGAGTGATATATTTTATACTTGGTTTCTCCCCTGACATCTGAATTTTCCAGATTTCATGTACTGTTTCTAGCTTTTATTAAGTGTATAGATATAGAATACAAATTTACCTGAAACAAATCTGTTTGTTATCTGATTTACCGATAGTTTTGTTAGTACAAATTACAATGGTCTGAAGTCCAAGAGGAGGTTTTCATCCCAAGCTGGCCGGGCTGTCGGAAGAAAACAGCCGGAGAAGCAGATTTTTTTCCCTTTTTTTTTTAATCCAACTTCAAAACGAAATCCTTTCATAGTATAATGATAATTTTATCCCTCACGTGTACGTCATGTGATTTGCTCCACAGTATAAGTATAATTGGAATTATTCCAACCATCCTTAAAAATGTGAAGAACTATTATAATAAAAAAAAATTAAAAAAATCTAATCGTTTTTTATCCAAACTTATAAAACCAAATCCTCGTATTATAATTTATATACAAGTCTTTGAATAAGAAGGCCCAAAGCCTGCTCAGCTTTAATTTCCCATAGATTTAACTGGGGTAGAAGTAGATCAGAGTTGGGTCAGGGCAACAATATTTTCACGGGTATAAGTACGACCATAAATCTGCTGTCAAATCCGTACTCTTCCATTGGAATTGGGTACAAAGTCCAGATGATTAATGTCACATTCACTCCTCTTCTTCAAGAACCCTAAAGGGCCTAAGGCCCAAACATAACCTGACTTTAGGGACTTTCCGCTTAGTCTAATCTTAATAATAATACACTTTATAGTGGTTTTGCTTCCTTCTTTTTCAGCACAGTTATGGAATTAAGAAAGGCGGGTCGAATCTGTCGAGGAATTTTATAAGGTTAGCAATTACATACAATGCATTCTATTAAATATTCTTCCTATGTATTGAAGGTAGGAAATAAAAGTAAAATTATTCTTAAAAATGATTAGATTAATCATGATAATTACTTTTCTTAATCCTTATAAAAAAAACAAGAACATAGATTAGCTTTATAAGACGAAAATAGTATATTATAACAAACAAAAATTTATAAAAGGATTGACTGTGCAGAAGTCCATTTGGCCAGCAGTTTCTTTCCATTTTTGAAATTTTAAAAAGTAATAATGGGCCAGCAATTTATATTTGGACACCATCTTCCACATTTTATTTTTTTTAATAATGGGCCAAAAATGAATCAACTTTTGAAAACAACCTCCACCACTTTTCAGTGTTGGAAGCCGGAAAAACTACACCAACAAACAAGCATGTTAACGTACTACAGATTTCACACTTCAACTGTGGCTTTTAGGAGGGGTGTCTTCGGAAGCTGCTAAAGCTCGAGATTCAACCTTGTTTTTTGTCATTCGGAAGGTTCTTTATTGTTGCCCTAATTTTTCAGTTATCAACATATCTAAAGTATTCCTATTTTAAGATTACATTCACTTCAGAGGACAGATGATATTTCATTTCCACACTCTCAACTAAGTCCATAAACTAATTTCTAAAATAAGTATTAAGGAAGCCATGGTTGCAATTCAGTTGTCAAGTAATATGGACAAACTATACATTTGTCCGACAAATTTTGTTTATAAAATTATTATTTTATGCACATCTTGCTCTATTAGATGTTGTCATATAAAGTGCTTCAAACCCAAGTTTCAAAAATTCAATAAAACACTTAATTTTTACCACTTGTGGAAACATGGGTCAACTCTTTCATTCTTCCCCTCTTGTTTGGATCCCCTGGCTAAACTGCATTGCACTAAGTAAGTTCATGTTAATATTGTGGGCCGGATTCTTAAGCCATAGATGGGTACTTTTCTTTTGGGGTTGATATGCATTCACATATCTTGGAAAATTAATATGGTCAAACAATTTTCTGATATGTATTTGTTACACCTGCAGAACAGGGATCATTAATTAGGTCCTTCTCACACTGGGTTCTTTTTTTTTTTGTAAATATTTGATTAGGCGTTGTGGCGTCGCCTTCAAAAACGTGTCACTCTTCCATCGGAGAGAACGACTACCTTTCCACAGCGAAGAAGAGGAAGAGAACAACAGTTTGACTACATTTTCACTGTCCCATATTTTGATTATTGTCTTTCTGTTAATTGTTGTCAGTATCTTTATTTGGCTTACCCTTTCATACACCTCATTTTTTGGAATGAGGAAATTGTTAGATGATTAAGCCGTCACAAAACTTAATGTTACGGTTGCCTTCCAAAATCAAGATGTCAGAAAAAAATTTAGCGGCATTCGATTATACTCTGTTGTGTTTCCCACTTAACTTAGATTTCCATGTATTGATACTAGTAGGGTTACAATGTTGCTTGGAATTTTTGTAGTATGAGTGAACCTTGCACTATCATCTTCAAATTAACTTCATTTGTATGTGTTACTCCATACCTTCTTAACTGAACAATATTAAGTCCCCCATGCACCTTTATTGGGGTAGTTCAAAACGATTTGTTAGTACCCTTTATACCGTACATGCGCTTCAGAATGTCATGAGATTAGCTTGTAGATGGAGCAGGCAATGGACTGCAAAGGAAGATACCCCCCTTTGGTCTAAGAGAAATATACAAATTTTCACACACTTGCTAGTGGACAAGAAGAACAAAGGTGGATTGATTAGTCAAACATTCAAAGACAGCAGTTGGGAGACCGTTCTTATGAAATTGCGTCGTCAAACGAGTCTAGATTTCCAGATATGCAGATTGAGCACAAGTTCTAAAGGGAGAAGAAGCGTTGGAGATTGCAACATGAGATAATGGAGAAAGAGACAGGCGCAGGTTGGATTTCTGCCACAAACACAATCAAGGCATCACCAGAACAATGGCTACGCATAACAAAGGTATCAATTATATGGCCTAACGTGTTTTCTGTACTATTTTATAGAATTGAAACTCATTGATGTGAAAAAGAGTTTCTGAGCTTTCTACCTCGATGGAGGATTCAATAATGAAGGCATTTTATCAATCTAGATATTACTTTTGATATGATTGTAAATGAAAATGGCATTTTTTTTCTATGCCAAGCTTAGTCAAAATGGAAATTTCAGAAAGGCATGAACAACTTGCATATGTTGTTTTTCCATTTCACTCTTTCAAAAAATATAGAACACCTATTATATCAATGTCTATTTTGATGTATTACATAATTAGCTTGGAGGTTTACAGCTTGGTTATGTACACATTCTAACGGGTAAAACTTGCAGTAACTTAGCATCTTAGTTTCAGCATTTTTTCATGTGTTGAAATAGAAGCTTTTCATGGCCTAAATAATATCTTCTATCATCAGTTTGAGCATGACCTAATGAAAATATTGGATGTGACACCCTTGATCTATATGTAACTTTAAACTAAATTTTAATGTGCATGATGCTAAACGTTGTTCCATTTGCCTCTTTATCAATTTTAACTCTTCATTTTTTTTTTTTTAAGTTGAATTAAACGTCCACTGCTGAGGATCTTTCTAATATCTACTGATTTCATCTCTTTAAAGGTTTCCACTAGTATGAACTAGGGCATGAACACATGGTTCAATGCTCTTCCTCAATTAAATTCTTTCCACAAAAAATCATGCCCATAAATCTTACATATCTTTATCAGAAATCAAAATTAAATCAGAGATCTTTATCAGGTAAGAAATTTGTTGTGATACTGCTCAATTATTAATGATTGTTTTTAAAGGTGAATATGGTAGACTGGGAGTTGTATCCTTAATATTTCCACCCAAAGTTGCAGTATATTGGCATAATAAGATAGAAGTTGAATTGATATTTTAATGAAATGAGCACCAAGTTGTTAAATATTGAACTTTACAAACAAGAATCTAGCACACAAACTATTATATTAAATTGACTGTTTCTTTTTGTACTGTCTGGTAAGGATTAACACAATTGATTTTGCAGGTCCTATCAGATTGATTTTAGGCTTAATTTCACTTCAAATTGAGCAAACTATGGCTTACAAACTTTTGTTATGAAATTGCAATACTACTTGATGTGACCAATTTTTGTTTTGCTCATTTCCTTTCCAAAATCTGCCACCATCTTTGACAAAATCTTAGTTTACAGTTAGACTAATGTGGGTGAGATTTTACTAGGCGATTAGTTTAGGGCAGTTCGTGTAATTGCATTGTTTTTGCTAGATAAAATAACAAAATACATGATTTACTAGATGTCGTTATTTTCATGTTACAGGGCTAACCAGAATTGAAACCATTCCAGAAGAAAGGAGCAGAGTGTTGTGACATTCTTGGGAAGAGCTAGAATCCTAGCACTACCAGGGGGACTTTCGCTAGGGGATCAAACTAACCTGCTTTGGGCTCTGACGAGGAGAGGGAACTTGAGAACAAGTACATCAATGACCTACAGACTGTTCCAACATCTCAGAATGACTATAGAGAAATGTCTATGGAAAACAGTGATGAGTTCACAAGCTGGACTGCTAAGAAACAGAAATCCTGTGAGGCTCCAGGCGTTCATAAAGCTTCATCTAGTCGTTCAAGGATTGATGTTGCAAAACTAGATGGATTATTGGAAGCCGTCGCTTCAGTTAGTCGAACACAGGAAAGGTTAGCTCTTCATAGACTTGAGAACATTGGGTGCACAAGAAATATTGATCCCTATCCAATCGAAGCATGTGTTGAGGCCTTCGAACAAATCGAAAGAATTTCTAATGCTTCTCCAAGATCGAACCTGGAGGGCTACATTTATGATTCTCAGAGTCCCTCGAAAGAAAAGTTGGATCATGAACTTATAAATATCCATCATGAACACCAGATTTGGGCATAAGCTGGATTCTTCCACACCCTTTAAATATGCATATTTTAAAGTTATCAACTGATATTTCATTTTATAAATTTTCAAACTTTACTCAAGGTAACTTTTGCATTATTGTGTAACTTCTAGGTTTGCTTCTTCGCTAATTATATTCTATGAGCAAGGTAGGACTTGAGAAAATTATGATGCAAGAAAGGAAAGCTATCATTTTAACTTGGCCCTAACTGTATTGTAATTCCTGACCAGAATTTGTGATTCAGAAGATTGTCATTTGGCTATCGTGGGTTTGTCTTTTAAAGTACTTCTTAACTATTTGCCCCCTTTACACTGCATGTTTTAACTTTGAGTTGTGGATGACGACCAGTATTTACTTGTTCAACTATAGTTGTCATTCAGGGATTGTTATGAACTTTAGGCTTCATTTTTGAAGTGAAACACAACATTTAGTTATGCGTCATTTGATATGGTGGTTTATAAAATCTCCACAAGATTCAATAAAGAAATAAATTTGTAGAGGCCTTGTTAGATCCTAAAAATTTGTTGTTGCTGGTTGTTATGTTGACTCTCTAGCGTTGCCATTTTATCTTTAAAAAGGTAACTGTTGCAGCATTTGGTATTGTCAATTGAGTTTGATTTGATTCCTCCTTTCTTGTCGGTTTTCGTTAGTGATTTCATGGCTGCCCATGTGCCCGATGGGAGTACTTTTGATGAAGAAAACGAGAATACAGTGGCTGCGATCTACAATGCATGTAGCTTATGCAGCATTTCGTTTGATTATTCAGCCGGAGTTAAATTGGATTGACAGAGGGCCATGTCGAACCTCGAAGCTACGGGGTCCAGATTAGGTAATTGAACTTCTTGATGGACATCTAACCATAATTCTAGAATGTTTCAAAGTCAACAAAGACCTCTTCAGCAGGTTGGCCCAAATACTACGAAAGGGTGGACATATCCAGGAACCAATTCAGGCTCGAGTCAGTGTTGAAGAGTCCATGGGAATCTTCGTACATACAATTGCATGAAATCAAAGGCACGTCATCACAGCGGAAAGATTCCAGCATAGTGCAGAGACAATAAATCCACATTGCAAGACTATTATTTGTGCTCTAGTCAACCTTGCACCGAATGTCATCCATCCACGGAATACAAAGAATATTCACCCGAAAAATCTCGATGATCGGCGATATTTCCTCTTTTCAAGGTATTTTCTCAACACATCAGTGATATTCTTTATTACTTCTATTGTGTTTTGCATTTTTCTTTACTTTCACCATTTGCGAAGAATAGATATGCATCGGGTGTAATCATATAGAGTACGATGGTTATTAAGCTTATATGAAGAGTGCTTCGATCTATTTTCATTAAATGAAGTATGCTGCTCCGGGTTTTAGTTACATTAACGACGTAGTTTATTAATCATGTAATTATGATGTGTACGCTATATAATATAACTTTCTACAGGGTGCGATTGATGCTTTTGATTGTGCGGCTATTTCAGCATAGGCAGAGGCAGAATGTGCACAAGCTTATCGAAATGGAAAGTCTAATATAGCTCCGAAGGTTTTAGCTGCTTGTGATCATGACCTGCATTTTCTCTTCGTACATGCTGGTTAGGAAGGGAGTGCGAATGATAGTTGAGTCGTCAATGATGCCCTCGTGAATCCTTCAGTCAACTTTCCTATGCCACTTGAAGGTACTATATTTGTACTCAACCCGTTTAAAATCGACATTGCGTTACACTGGGTAAAATTATGATTCTGTTATTTTGTTTTTCATCAGGAACATACTACATAGAGGATTCAGAATTCACAAACATGAAAGGTTTCTTGGCTCCGTATAGAGATGAACGCAACCATGATTATGGTAGAGGACACCATTACTGTAGCAAACAGGAAGTTTTCAACCACCAACACTAATCCTTGCGCATGGTAATCGAATGCATATTTGGTGTCTTTAAGAAAAGATTTGCCTTAGCCAAGGGACCAATGCCAAATTTTAAAATGGCATGTCAAGGCCAAATCATCATTGCATTGTGTGTTTTGCACAATCTAATGGGGGAAAATAGGACGATTCAATATTTGCAGACTTTGACGGAGTTGTGACATTACCAGGCATCGAAGGTAACGGAGTTGTGGATCAGGGACCTGGAAATGGTGATCCTTCAAATGAAGATCGAGCTCAATGGGCTGCGTTCCATAATGAATGGATGATAGTCTATGGGCAAACCATTGTTAGTTGAATCTTGAATTTTCATGAAGCCATGTAACTATATTTGGTATCCTTTGTATATGTATTAAGTGACATAAACAGAACGGTCTAGTTCAATGTCTCATTTCTTCCTTGATGAACTTGGTATTCGTTCTTGAATTACTTGTGCAAGGGCTTATTTTGATATAACTATAGACTATTAGCTCCAGGATTGTATCTTGCTATTTGCTAGTAATTACAAGGCACAACTTTGCAGACACGTTTTTTTTGAAAGATATTTGAATTGTAGAGAACGGATTCATCAACTTCAATTTCCAAGATTCTGAACTATTTCATTTACTTGCTAATGTTATAGGGTTGCCAGAACAAATCATTAATAGGCAAAGCTTGTTGAATTGATATGAGGAATGCTTCAAAAACTTGTTCAATTGATGGGCAGAATGCTTCAAAAGCTTGTACAAATGTCATGTCATGCACTGGTAGTCCAAAGAACAAGCTAATTGATTATAAGAATAAAGGTTTAAGCTGTTTGTTTGATTGTGGAAAGGCTTGGAGTAATTTTTGGATATTTAGTACTTGCACCATGTGCACTGCTTGGTACTCATTAATTATAATTTTCTATAAATATATATACATATAGAAAAACTATGTGTGCAATTTCACATACACCATGTGCGACAGATAGGAAAAAAGAAAAGGCATCTCAATTCAAAATGTCGTTTGATGAAACGATATCGTTTTGAGGGGATAAAAAAAAATAGAATCAAATCGACCGATCTCTCCTTGTTCAGATCTGTAGTCATCATCGTCACTTCTTCTCCGGCATGCCCTAGATCTGGGCTACTGACCACACCCGCTGCTTCCCTTCTTTTCTTCAACACCCAACTGCTCCACCCCAACCAGATCTGTCGAACCTGACTATCCAAGTCCATGGCTGCAAATGGTAGTGAAAAATGAAAAATGCATCCCTTGAAAAATCACCGTCAAAGGAACTCAAATTTTCAATCTTCTAAAGGTGTTGATTCGGGTTGGGTAGTGGAGATGGATAGTTTCCGACGACCTTTGATTGGAGATGCATAGTTCCAGTCGTGAAAAAGGAGAGAATGAGTGAAAACAAAAATCTTTCTTTTTATTTCCAAAAATGATGTCATTTCATCAATGACATTTTGAACTGAGACACCCGTATCTTTCTTCCCATATTTCACATATGGTAGTGTGTATAAAATCGCACACAATCTTTTTTTTTACCTCCCAAAATAAAATCGTTTCATCAATGATATTTTTAATTGAGACGTACATTTCTTTTTTCTCCCGACTGATTGCACACTATAATCTTTCTTTATATGTATATCCGCATTTCAAGGTAAAAAATGATCCTGTCGAATTAACATTTAGGTGGAGAAAAAAACAATGTAGATGAGTGAAGGTACAAAAATAGGAGAGTAATGTCACGACTTTTATTCTTTTCGAACAACAGTTGAAACTATCAACTTTTTATGGGCTCAAAAAATTCTAATCATACATTGGGTTGAGGATTCGAAAGATTATGTGATGAATCTATACACAGTGACGAGTCTTAACTTAGCACGTGTTGTGATTCACCACTCAGAGATGCTCAGAACCACATCCTGTCTTTAACAATTGGTGAATCTTTTGATGTTGTATGAAATCTGTCATGGAAACAACTCAGTACATGACTTGTTTTTTCATCCTCTGACAAAAGGTGTGGTAACTTCTAACTTTGGTCTACAATCCTGGGCTGATGCATCCCTAAAAGAAAAAAGTTCAAATAATTATTGTTAGAAACGAAAAAACCCACAGATATGGTCTACAATCATGGTGCACTTACTGTTCGTATCTCACTTCATGGAGAAAGAACCCACAGATATGGTATCAACATACTTGTACTCTGAAGGATAGTGAAAAGAACGATTTTTCCCTGGATGTATAACATCGCACCGTGCGATGGAATCAAAACGATATCATTTCAACGTCATCATATTGTGTAACGAGACACACAATAGCAGCCCTCGTGAAAATAAGGGAAAATAATAAATACGAATGCAAATATTCAAAGAGCACATGAATAGAAAATGACATGATTTGGGTCTGCAGATTATCAATGGCAGCATTCACCAACCTCTTGAACTACTTGCAACCAGACATTTACATGTCAACTAAGTTGGCATATATAAATGAAAACAAAATAAACATTTAAAAGATATTAGCCTAATTGAACTTTCAAGATTGGATCCATATGGGTGAAAATTTATTAACGAACTCCTCCAGACATAAACATAACAGTTCCAGGTCACATAATATGAATGGATGTAAAAGATATAGATAGCTGATGTTGTAGTTAAAAATGAAGCTCATCATGAAAATAATTTATTTTTGAAACTTTATTCTAAGGACATGGATAGAAGGTGCTTTTCCATATTCTTTCAGAGGTTTGGCATTCAGAAGGAAATTGAGTCAACTTTGGCAAAACCCCAAACCCTAGTCTGCCATATAGGATAGTATTTATCATACCTTATCTGTAAATTTTTTTTTTTCTGACAGGAGAGGAAGATGAGAATCAATCCACTCAGTTAACAAGTTTATTCAATGTAATCCTAATGTTTTCTATACGGAAAAAGATAAAACAAAGATTAGCATGAATGGAGAACATTTGACAATTTTCTTAAGTACAGTTGATTCAAGGATCAAGTTTGGGAAACAAAAGTAGCAGTTATAAGGAAGTTAGTACACCCATCATCCTATATGAGATACAGTATTATTGCTCTCTGTGTCAAACATTCATATTGAGTCAACCTTTGATATTTTCTCCACATAGCAAGGTCCAAATTTAAAAATGCCTAGACCTTCTATAGAATACAGATGAAGCATGTTAAATTTTCACACTGCTGAAACGATACCAACAAACGCATTTCTAACAACATCATGGATTATATTATTCTCTACATGGTGCCTCCACATTTGGCATTAAATATGCAAATTCTTGATTACTGATGATTCAAATAAATAACCACAAGAAAGACAAAGTTATAATCCACCAATTCACAAGCTTGTGAGCTATCTAAAAATCTCATGATGGTCACAAAGGGGATTTGACAGGCTTGTGAATACAATTGATATGTGATATAAGAATTCCCAAAACAGTTCAAGATGGAAATTTGAATCTTATTGAAAGTATCATAATATGATTTTTTTTTTTTCTTTAAAGAAACGTTTAAACAACTTTTTAAGGCAAAAGAATTACAGTAATTCAAGGAGCAAGAAAGGCGTCTTGCAATTACACTAAAGCGAAAATGAACATTGAAATGATATGCCGAAAAGCTACAAGATCTCTGCCTAGAGACTTAGACCAAATGAGAGGGCTAACCATCAAAATGGGGACATATAATAATAAGCTATAAACACATGTTCCACATAGGCCCAGTATGCTCCGAGACCATGAACGAATTACATGTTATTATGCTTTCCAAAACGTCTGCCTAATACAAAAATGTTTGACGAAAGTGAGACTTAAACAGTTTAGTAAAAAGTAAAAAAAATGGTATCATTAAATGAATTACTTGGTAATATCTCATTTAATTTTCTTATATAATTGCACATGCTATTATAATAGCTGATGTACTTGTGCCAATTAATTATATACGGATTTGCTCAGGTGCGTTCCGGAGCACGCCTTAATGCGCGCTCCAACCGTTATCTTAACGGAATTTTTGCTCCGCTTGGTTGGCTGCATGAGTACTGTAGCAAAAATTCCGTTACGGCAACAATTGGAGAGTGCATTAAGGCCCGCTCCGAAGCTCGCCTTAGCAAAACCGTAATTATATAAATATATATATATATTTATATACAAAACTGCTGTAGCACACAGAATTTATATGTTACTGATCAAAACGATATAGTTTTGATCATACACAGTTTTGAAAACCTGATATATATATATATGTATATATATATATATCGGTTTTGCTAAGGCGCGCTCCAACCGTTATCGTAATGGAATTATTGCTACAGTGCTCATACAGCCAACCAAGCGGAGCAACAATTCCGTTACGATAACGGTTGGAGCACGCATTAAGACGCGCTCTGGAGCACCCCTTAGCAAATCCGTATATATATATTTATATATATGTATATATATTTATACATATTTTGGTTAACATATATGTGGCTATGTACTAAGGATAAGATTGCTCTAGGACAATAGATGTTTATAGATATATATACATATAGCTATATATATATATATATATATATTTATACATATTTTGGTTAACATATATGTGGCGATGTACTAAGGATAAGATTGCTCTAGGACAATAGACGTTTATAGATTATGTTGTAAATCATTTAGGAGCACATCACTTAATGTTGGTGTAGTACATGTCCTATTTGAAAAGTTTCACTGTAAAAAAACATAAGAAACGAACAGGAAGATATTTCAAAATTACTATTCTATCCTTACCAAAGTCCAAACTCCCCTCTTCTCCCCTATAAAATGGTCATGGGTGATTGTCAAATGAACCACAAATTCTGATATCTATCAGAAACAACTGAGTTGATCCAATCACATATCATCACAAAACTAATGGAGAAAACAGGTAAGATATTTCATTTTTGTGCAAAGCTCCTTAACATTCAAACTTAAGATTCCACGAATGGTTAACTTATTTACCATTTCATATACTACAAAATAGGATCTAAATTCACTTACCCAGGTATGATTCACAAAAGAGGTGCTTGAGGATAAATTCTTACGAGTTGAGTCTCGCAATAGATACTTTGGACAAGTAAACGAGCAAAAGGGGTATTACTAGATTCCTTTTGGAAATAAGATCATTAACCAAGTTAGTTACTGGGAAAAATTTGTTCAAGTAACATCCATATTCATAAATTTGTTGATCTTCTATCACTCCTAAGGTATGAAATATTTCCCACAGGTATACACAAACTCTAATAACGTTACTTGGATTGTGAAATGGTTGGAGGAATACCGATTTGCCGCACAATTCACGGATCACGGTGAGTCCTTGTGGACAAAACAATGGACAACATTCAACAACTTTGAATTCAATGCATTAGGCCAGGCTGTAAGTGTGGTACAAAACACAAGAAAGAGAAGAGCACTCACCCAATCATCATTTCTGATTTGGAAGGTTCCATTGGTGCAGCTCCCAAGCCATGTTATCGAAGGTTGTTCGAGGATGATGAGATGTTTTTCAACATTAGTTCTCAAAAATCTGAGAATGACTTGGACCTTAACTATTTTGCTCCAAGTCAAGCTTCTGCAGGGAGGGCATCTAAAGCCAGATCAAGAACCAAATGAAAAAGGACCAACAACCAGTTGAAAACCAAAGTCAGACCATCTAGGCTCATCAACAGCCTCATGGACCTTCCAATCGTACGAGTTCTGATGGCTCTTTTCAATCGTGTAAAGTTGTATTTGTTGAATAGTTTGTTAAGGAAGAGGTATCTTTAGGAAATTCAAAGTGAACAGAAATAACTGTTGAAACAACTATCCATGTCTGAAAAGGTCTCTTTCGAATGAATAGAAACAACTGTCCATATTTGAAAAAATTCATTCAAAAGATGTCCTTTCAGACATAGATATGTCTCTTCAAACATTATATAAGTAAGGCTGCTCTACCTATTTCCTTCACAATTAATTCTTATGTTTTCTATTCTACTTCCATAAGAGTGTTCTTTTAGAAAGGCTTTATTGTATCCTGGGGTAACTTGTTTTGATAGCGAAGCAATAATACACTCAAGAAAGTGTAATTTCACACCGCAAAGTCATAGTTTATTATTCTGACAATTATTTTCCTAACGATTTGAGTGTAATATTCCTGGAAATTTCAAAATGGCTTTGATCAATGATACTGCAATGAAGATTCTGGAACAAGATGCTGTTAAGTTGAATCAATTTGATGGAACAAATTTCACAAGGTGGAAGGACAAAATGAAATTTCTCCTCACTACTCTGAAGGTTTATTATGTTCTAGATCCAAATTTGGCTCCTCTTCCTCAATCAACATCAGAGGACTCTGAAGAAGTTAAGGCAGAACTCAAGAATCGTGACTATGATGAACTAATGTGTCGTGGTCATATCCTGAATTCATTAATTGATCATCTGTATGACCTTTACTCCACCAAAGACTCACCAAGAGAAATATGGACTGCTTTGGAAACCAAATATCAGAGTGAGAAAAAAGGTACGGAAAAATTTCTGGCTTTGAACTACTTTGATTTCAAAATGACTGATGACAAGCCAGTCATGGATCAAGTCCATGAACTCCAAATCTTTGTTTCCAGATTAAAAGACTTGGAAGTGGTCATTCATGATGCATTTCAAATTGGTGCAATTTTGTCCAAATTGCCTCTTTCTTGGAACAACTATGGAAAGAAGGTTCTCCATCAATCAGAGAGTCTTAACATTTGATCAATTTCAGACACATCTGCAAATTGAATGTGAAACTCGAATAAGGGAAGAAAAGTTCCAAAAGGAAGAGAAGGTTGATGTGAACTTGCAAGTTAATGCAGTAGGAAAGTCTGGAAATAAGTTTGGAAAATATTAGAACAAACTTAATGCCAATAAGAAAAGTTTCAAAGCCTGTTTTCATTGTGGAAAGAAAGGACACTACATTAAAGATTATAGAATAGAGATTGCTGAAGAAATGAAGGCTAATGCCAACACCAGTCAGGCCAACATGGTTATCGAACAAGATAATAAATATGTGGCCATGGCGACTGTTGAAGTGAATTGTGCAGCAAGTGCAAGAACCATCGATTGGTTCCTTGATTCTGAAGTGACTATTCATGTCTGCAACGATAAGGATATGTTCAGCACTTATGTTGAAGAAGAAAGTGAAATCTTTATGGGAAATCATGCACCTGTCCAAGTGACGAGAAAAGGTAATGTGGTTTTGAAATTCACATCAGGCCAGAAACTTACTCTTGTCAATGTGCATCATGCTCCTAATGTAAAGAAGAATTTATTTGCTGCAAGTTTACTACTTAAAAGAGGCTTTAAGATTGTCATAGAATCTGACAAACTTGTAATCACAAAAAATGGTGTGTTTGTAGGAAAGGGTTATACCCTTGATGGCATGTTTAAACTCAGTATTAATGAAATTAATGTTGGTTCTGTTTATATGGTTGATTCATCTATTTTATGGCATTCTAGATTAGGACATTTAAATTATGCTATGGTTAAATATATGTCTAAACATGAATATATACTATGCAAGCATGATTATTTAAATAAATGTGAAAATGTGTACAAGCCTAGATCACTAAAAAACCTTTCCCTAAAGTAGAACGTGAATCAAAGTTGTTAGAATTAATTCATACAGATATTTGTGAATTAAATTGAAGATTAACAAGAAATGGTAAAAGATACTTTATCAGATTTAAAGATGACTGTGCACGTTATATTCATGTTTATTTGCTTAAAACTAAGGATGAAGCATTTGATATGTTAAAGAATTTAACTCCGAAGTTGAAAATCAAAAGGATTATAAAATTAAGATATTAAGGAGTGATAGAGGTGGTGAATACTTCTCAAACGAATTTGATAAATTCTGTGAAAATCATGGAATAATTCACCAAAGGACAGCTCCTTTTACACCCCAACAAAATGGATTGGTAGAAAGGAAAAATTGGACCCTTGTTGACATGGTAAATGCAATGATTTTAAATGCCAAATTACCATTCAATTTATGGGAGAAGCCTTGCTTACTGCATGCCATATACATAATAGAGTTCATTCAAAGAAGACTCATATTTCACCATATGAAGTCTGGAATGGAAGGAAATCAAATATGAAAGTGTAGGGGTGTATTGCATATTATAGGCTTCCTGATTCTCAAAGGTCTAAATTAGGTTCAAGAGGCATCAAATCCCTTTTTTTGGGATATGCACAAAATTCAAAAGCATATAGATTACTTGATTTAGAATCTAATATTGTTGTAGAATCTATATATGTTGAATTTTTTGAAAATATTTTTGTGAATCATAGTTTTGTTAATGATCATGTTGAATCTATTGTTTTGGATTCAAATCCGAATAAAAGGAAAGAAATTAGTGAACCATCTGAACCAAGGAGAAGTCAAAGGATAAGAGTAGAAAAACATCTTGATCCTGACTTCATTTCTCCTGATCATATTACTTTCTTAGTTGAAGGGAGTAGAGACGGAATTATAAAAAAGATGGAGGTATTGTTCAACATTGAAAATGAACCCAAAACTTTGGAGGAAGCTTTAGCTTCTAGAGATGCAGCTTTTTGGCAAGAAGATATAAATGATGAAATGGATTCAATCATGTCGAATAATACTTGAGTTCTAGTTGACTTACCTCCTGGATCAAAACCAATAAAGAACAAATGGGTTCTTAGAAGAAAGTATAATTCAGATGGCATTTTACAAAACTTTAAGGCAAGATTAGTTGCCAAAGGTTTTACTCGAAAGAAAGGATTAGATTATTTTGATACTTATGCACCTGTTGCAAGAATAACCTCAATTAGAGTTCTTTTTGCTTTAGCTTCAATTTATAAATTGTATATTCATCAAATGGATGTTAAGACTGCATTTTTAAATGGAGATTTAAAAGAAGAAGTATACACGGAACAGCCTCAAGGTTTCATTCCTCCAGGTAACGAGAATAAAGTTTGTAAACTTGTAAAATCTTTATATGGTCTTAAGCAAGCTCCTAAGCAATGGCATGAAAATTTTGATTACGAAATTTTGTCTTTTGGTTTTGGACATAATACTGCTGATAAATGCATTTATTCTAAGTTTACTAGTGATTATGGAGTAATTGTTTGTTGTTGATGATATGCTTATATTTAGTAGTAACATGCATGGCATAAATGAGATACAATTTTCTTAATTCTGTGTTTAAAATGAAAGATCTAAACGAGGTAGATACAATTTTGGGGATAAAGTTACTAAGCATGATAGTGGTTTTGTGCTAAGTCAAACTCATTATACAGAAAAATTCTTGGATAAATATCAATATCTAAAGATTAAAGAGTTTAATACTCCTTTTGATTCTAGTGTGAAACTTGTTAAGAATGATGCTAGACCACTAGAGCAATTGAAAGTATGCTAGTGTTATAGAGAGTTTGATGTATGCTATGCATTGTACAGGACCTGACATAGCTTTTACTGTGAGTAAATTATCGAGGTTTACAAGTAATCCAAGTATGGATCATTGGAAAGCATTTGAAAGGGTACTCGGTTATCTTAAAAGAACTACAAAATTAAAGTTGTGTAATTCCAATTTTCCTGCTGTATTAGAAGGTTATTCAGATGCTAGTTGGATAACAAGAGTTGGTGACAATATCTCAACTTCGGATTGGATATTTACACTAGCTGGTGGTGCTATAAGTTGGGCATCAAAGAAACAAACGTGCCGTGCACACTCGACTTTGGAAGCCGAGTTTATAGCTTTGGCAGGAGTTGGTAAGGAAGCGGAGTGGCTTAGAGATATGCTATTAGAAATTGATTTATGGCCACAGCCTATGCCGTCTATTTCCTTACATTGTGATAGTCAGGCTACAATGTCTAATGCCTTAAACAATATCTATAATGGGAAATCTAGACATATAAGCCTACGCCATGATTATATTAGAGAGTTGATTACCAATGGCATTGTCGCCATTGTGTATGTAAAGTCTGCAGAAAATTTATCTGATCCACTAACTAAGGCTTTGTCAAGAGATAAAGTATGGCAAACTGCCTGTGATATGGGACTAAAATATAACCCTTGAGACACCAATAATGGCAACCCAACTTCGAAACACCAAATCGGTGTTTTATGAAGTTTAATGGGTAATAACAAGTTATTGATGAGTGTCTATTTAAGCACTAATTAAGTCTCATATCAAAGTAAGTTATTACTGCAAATAATAAGAGAGGATGGGTTGTTTAACACTTAATGGAGTATAATGAGAAATTGTCTCAAATAATGGAACTCCACCTATATGAATATGAAGTGGTGCCGCTTCAACAAGAGTTTAAAGGTTTTTTACTCTTGTAAATATTCATAGAAAATGGGATTGCTAACACATGGCCATTAACGGTGCTAGGAGCATATAAGAAACTTTGTGAAAATAAAATAAGTGTAATGTGTGTGGTATTTTCGATTATAATGATAAGGAGTCATGGTTTAATCTTAGGACACCATGTACTTCATTAGCATCCTAAGATACTTACACTAATTGAAGGTTTAATCAATAAGACACCTTGTATGCATTATATTTATTATGCATAGTAGTTTGTTGTGTTAACAAACTAGTGGGGGAATGTTGAATAGTTTGTTAAGGAAGAGATACCTTTTGAAAATTCAAAGTGAACAGAAATAATTGTTGAAACAGTTGTTTCTATTCATTCAAAAAAGACCTTTTCAGACATAGATAGTTGTTTCTATTCATTCAAAAGATGTATCTTCAAACATAGATATGTCTCTTTGAACATTATATAAGTGAGGCTGCTCTACCTATTTCCTTCATAATTAATTCTTATGTTTTCTATTCTACTTCCATCAGAGTGTTCTTTTATAAAGGCTTTATTGTATCCTGAGGTAACTTGTTTTGATAGCAAAGCAATATTACACTCAAGAAAGTGTAATTTCACACCTCAAAGTCATAGTTTATTATTCTGATAATTATTTTCCTAACAGGAACTAACTAGCTGGGTCTTACCCTAGTGGCAAGCACGCTGGTATCAACTGACTGAGGTTCCAGGTTCAAGTCCTCTTATCAGCAACGATTGTGCTCCCTTCCCCAACCAACCACAATTTTAATTAATCAAACCTACGTCTTACAACGTAAGTAAATTGTTAGTCTTCATTTCACATAGATTAAATTATTAAAAACTCTGAAGTATAACTATATTATCTTAAAATTGTCTCGTTTCTATCTCATTAATAACTGCAATTCTCTTCATTTACAATAAATAGGAAGAAAAAACTATAAATAGAAGGTAAGAATGAAAAAAATAGCATAATTATGCAATGAAAATTGCAGAATAACTTATAGGTGGAACAATTAAAACGCTATGTAATGTGGGATATTTTCATATACTACATATAGAAGCAGCGGAGGATTGTTAATCCAAGAACTTAGAAGCTGCAGTTGTCGTAATCTTGATGAATAGTACAAATTATGACAATTTTTATCCTAAAGATTTGCGAATCTGGAGATGTAAGGATTTCTCTTTCGGATTCAGTTCTTGCATTTTTCCAATTTTGTCCCCTTGTGCAGTTTCCCATGGAATTTTAAGGATATTTGTGTACTTATTCAGATGGACTTAAAAAGTGTTGTAAACATGGGGAATGAGAATTGTTCAACTTCTTGGCGTCTTCATAGAAAAATCAGAGAAGTTCAAGAGAAGATGGGTTTTGGCTCCTTCAACTTGGTTCATATTTTCAATGCAAATGAAACTTATGAAAATTTACATTGTGTTCATTATAATCTATTTAATTCACTTCCTTTATTTGTTCGTGATCTTTTTAAATTAGATAGACTTAAGTTTCCTTCCATTCAACGAGTATAATGTTTGTGCTTGCATTTCATGTAGTTTTTAAGGGCTCAATTGTAGAAGTGGATTTGTTTTCACCATTCTTAAGGGTAAGGTTCTAATGTCCCCCTCCTTATGTCTTCAAATTTCTTTTTTTAATAAAAAGGTAGGGGTCTGTCAAACTTTATGCCATCATAGGCAGTTTAAAAAATGAAAAAAAAAAAAAAAGAAGAAGAAGAAAAAAAAGAATCACTGCTACCCGTTTACTTTCCTTGAATTTCCAATTAATAAGAAATACGAAAAACATTACAAAAATGAGATAAATTCTAATACAACAAGAAAAGTACCATCTCAAGTAACTTAAGTGGATAAAACATAACAAAAATAAAATAAAATAATCACACTAAAATTATCTTCCAAAAATTATTCCATTGTCCCTTGAGCAAAGTCAACAAGAAAACCCACTCTTACCTTGATTCATAAACAAATCTCTTAAAAAAAAAGTTTAATCAAAAACACATACGCCAATAAAATACCGCTTCAACTCATATACGTCTCTTGTGTCTCCTACATGGCAGATGCAGCACTTCTTTTCCAGCCCTTACTGTAAAAAAGGGCGAGTTTCTGACAAACATTTTCCAGCACTTTTTTTCTGACACACATTTACTAAATAATGTTTTTTTTTAATTGTTATTTCTGGCAATCAGATCTTTGTGTAAAAATATTAATTTTTTTACGAATATTATTTTGGAGGTCCAAAACTGCCTGAAAACGATCCATTTTCTGGAATAGTATGAAAGTTATAGCTATGAATCTCTCTGTATTATGTATTTGTGTGTTTTAATTAGTAAATGCATACAAATTTTTCTGAATCTTCCATTCAAAATTGGACGTAACTCTGTGTAATTAATTAATTAAAAATGAAGGGTAATATATATGAGAAATTCATTTACAGGTATTTAGAATCCAACCCTTTCTCCTCAAGTCTCAAACATTGTGATTTAGATGGAGTATCAAATTATCCTTGTAATGAATATATTCATATGTGGTGACAAGTTAAGTAGTAGATTTTGGGAAATTTAGCTAACAGTATATGAATTAGTGATTAATTCCCATTACATTCAAGATTTAGTAATTACTTTCTTTAGTTTTATTTTTTAATTAAAAATTAGAATTATTGATCTTTACCCCACTTCACCATTTCTAAATATGTTTTGTTATCATAGAAAACTCAGCATGTATGTATAGGTTTTAATTATGAATATTTGATAAATTAATTTTTTATTACGTATGGTTTATAGATACAATAGTACTTTCATATTATGTATATTTTTACAAATTTAATATTTATTTCTTTTTCTTATTATGCATATCCTCTAGAATTCTTTAATTTTTCCAGTTTTTTTCCAGAAGTTTTCACTACAATTTTTTATTTTTCTTTCTTATTAATTCAAATAATTGTAAATTTTCTAATTGGCCTGTGTTTTAAATGGACGTCAATAATGCCTTTTTGCAAGGACATTTAGAGGAGGAGATATTCATGACTCAACCGCCTGGCTTTGTTGATAAAGAACGACCTCATTAGGTGTGTAAGTTACGGAAGACGCTCTATGGTTTAAAACAGGCACCTCGAATGTGATATAACGAGTTTAAATTGTATCTCCTTCAATTTAGATTTATTCATTCTTATGCTGATAGCTCGTTATTTATACTCAAATGCAATAATCATGTGGTCTACTTCTTGGTTTATGTAGATGAGATCATTGTTACAGAGAGTGATGAAAAATTGGTGCACCACATTAAGGAAACATTGGCCAAAAAGTATTCTCTCAAATATCTTGGCTTACTTAACTATTTTCTTCGACTTCAATAGGAAAAATATATCTCTGAGATTTTGCAAGAATTCAACATGCATGAATGCAATGGTGCTTCCAGCCATATGAGTTCTATTGTTGCATTTCAGCTATAGATTGTTGGGTTTAATTGTAATAAAGCCCAAATATATGTTCTAATATAATTAACAATAAGTGAAGATTTGTAATAAGTAATTGGGTAAAAGCTTATTTACAAATATAACTCTGGGCAACTGCCTATAGGGTCAGCTGGGGGCAGCAGTAACGGGTATTCCACATTCGATACCCTAGTTGTAATGCTTCAAGCAAAGCTCTCTATACCACTCTCTCTTTAGAAAACAACCTACCCCCAATAATCTTGAAGCATTATCTAACTTTTTGATTTGTTGGTTGTTTTGAGCAAGTGTATAGTCCATCTTGTAGCTCTCGACGAGAGGAGTTTAACGGAGCAAATGGTTTCTTGATCAGAGATCTGAGCTCACCGGAAAATGCAAAAAACAGTTTGGAAGTCGGGACCTTTGAGCCCAGATTCCGGCTAACTCAGGTGGCAAAATCCGGCGATACCTGCTGGGCTTTGTTCCTTGCCAAGAGACGAATCTTTTGACACCAGTTTCTCCAGATTTGGTGATCGGACAATGGAGTTCCGACGACTGGCGTTTGGAAGACAGAACTAGATCCGGGTCAACCGAACTGGATTCGGGTTGGACCAGTTGAACAGGGTCGGACCAGTTTGACCGTTGACTCTTCCGTTGACTTTTTCGACGAGCCATTTCTAGGTATTTCAGCCGTTCTGGACTCATTTTTGACGTCTACGACTACTGATTTTGAGAGTAAAGTCATTTACAGAGTAGTTGATCGGGGTTGGAGGCCCTATTTGATTGGAAGCTTGCTGGAACTCAGGTTCATTCGTTTCAACTCTTGCATACTCCTTTATTTATATATTTGAGATGGCTAAGAGTGAAACACTAAAAATTTTTAAACTAGAACCATTTAGTGGTACTGATTACACTAGATGGCATCGAGCAGTGCAGCTTCGGCTGAAACATAGTTTTATATATTATACTGTGCTTAGCACCTTTGAGGAGACGAAGGAGGAGGTCGACAGGACACAGTGGGATAAGGATGAGAATTATTACAGGGATTATCTCTTGAATTGCCTGTCAGACCATCTGGCGGACTCCTATACAAAAATTAAGACAACTAAAGAGATTTGGGACTCTTTAGATATTCGTTTCCCCAAATGTGAAGAACTATCCAAAATTCATCTGGGGGATAAGTTCTTCAATTTGAAGTTCAGAAGTGACGTAGAGATGACTCCTCAGGTCACTGACTAGGAAAATATGGTGGAAAAACTGAATAAAGAAGGTTTCGGAATTACCGATACGCTTCTAGCAGCTGCCATCATAAATAAGCTACCAGCGACCTGGAATTCCTTCAAAACATAAGTGTTCAGAAGGAAGAACAGAGTTGAGCTACAGGAGCTTAAACAACTCATCGTCAATGAGGATGAGACACTTGCTGTGACCAACATGGAGCTGGTTAGGGAGCCTCAGAGTCAGTCTCAGATTCAGCCTTTGGCGACTCAGGCAGTAGCCAACTCCGCCCATCAGCCCAAAAGG
>JAOXNR010017517.1:0-27666 GCA_028571225.1 Parsonsia alboflavescens
CTTTAATTAAAGGGCCAGAATAATTATGTTGGGTCCATAATCCAATGAATAATTATTGGACCTTTAATTAAATAAAAAGATTGTTGGGCTGTTGAGCTCTTGGCACATAGAAAACCCCTATTTCTATTTTAGTTATTTAAAGGATTATTTTTAATCCTGTAATAACCAGAATAGAAAAAGAAATAACGATTTTGAAACCTAGAAGAAGGGAACAGACGTAATTTTTCTCTCTGCAGAAAAATTAGAGCAGTCTGTTTTCTTCCACTCTACTCACAGAGACTCTCCGATCTTCTATTTTCCTTTTTGTTCACCCAGACAGATAGGGAATAGATTAGAAGATCTTTTGAATAGTAGATCAAGAAGTCCAGATCCATTCCGCAGGACAAAATCTCTGCAAATCTTCAAACAATTTATCGTTCTCAAACTCCAATGCGAGTGAGATTTTTTTAAAATCTTGGGACTCCGGATTCATTTCCTAGTGGAAGGTATCGTTCTCAAACTCCAATGTGAGAGAAATTTTTTTAAAATCGTGGGACTCCGGATTAGTTTCCTAGTGGATTCGGGATCCGGTTCCCCTTCACCAACAATCACTCTACATCAGTCAGAACGATTGAAACATCTTCCCCCAAAAGAATCGAGATAGGCTGGTCAAGGAAGGTCGAAGAGACAGAGATTATGATCAAGATTGTTTAATAATTTTATTTTTTATTGTTAACTTCCTGATTTTTATTTCCTTGTCCGATTAGGAACATTGAACTTATTTTTAGTAGTTTACTTGGTTTCTAACTTAGGTTTAGTAGTTTACTTGGTTTCTATTTCCTAGTCTGATTAGGAACACAGAACTTCTACTATTATAAATAAGGATGAATGCCTAAGAGCTAAACATTCAATCTACTATCAATAATATTTCAGAGTTTTTCTCTCTTTCCTTGCAAACTAGAGGTTTTTTTCTTTCTTTCTTCATCCTTTAACTACTTTATTTTGAAGTTTGATTATAGGAGAAGGATTCTATTTTCGTAGTCTTGACCTCTGACAAGTTCAGAAGTTAGAATGACGAAAAGCCTGAAATTTTGATTGATTATCCAAAGTTTGAGTTTCTGAAATTGTCATTGTCATACGATTCATCAATACTGTTTATCGCATTGTTCATCGTTCACTGTTCGCTGCACTGTTTATCGGTTTGACACTATTCATTAGTTACTGTTCATCGCATTTACTGTTCATCCGATTAAAAGTTGCATTTTTTTTTTTTTTAGTTCCTATTAGTAGATTTCTTACAAAATTCCTTAATCCTCAACCCACCACATCCACCTATGTCAGATACCCAAACCATATAATCTTAAACTCTCAGGAGCATAATAGCAGCATTCCACACCCTCGGGTTGCCAAGAAACCTAGGAGTACATGATTCCAAGAAAGGTGTTACTCAAGAAAATTAAAAAATAACTTGTTCATGAAAAGATTTTAGGCCACTTACATTTGGTACAAGATAAGGTGTTCTCTCAAGCTTAGTTTTGTTAGAGCATCCCTTCATTATGTGATCTCAAATTTGAAAGGAACCCTTCCTTCTTCAATCAAAAATCAGAACACCCCATTTGAGATCAACCCAAGACTTCATGTAAGAAGTTCAAGCTATAACCATTGACCATAATGTCCCACAATATGATCTAATGGATTGAATTCCCAATTTAACACAATTACCCAAACCAAGTATTGAAGATCTCTAGAGTTTCACGAAGAACCATTACATGAACACTCAAGAAAAGTTGTATTTGATCCAAAAGTATTCTCTCAATTGTTTGACATGTCTTTGTAGAATTTAGGTGTCTTCCAATTACAAAATAGAGAACTATATATAATCTCATCACTAAGAATACCCAAGAATGATTAGAGACTTTTCTAACCATCTAAACTAGCTTAAAACATAAAGAAAAGTCATTAAAAACAAGTGGAATCGTCCCAAAAGAGTCAAGATTGCATTGAGGTAAAAACAGGGTAGGCTATCTGGCACCTGACCCATCTATGTCCAACCCCGGCTGCAACACCGGGTGCTACTGGAAATTCCAGTAGCCATCTGATGCTTTTGTCCGGCACCGGCTTGGTCACTGTAGAGCGTCGGATGGTGCTCTTTTGTGCCCTCCAGTGCTTGCTCGTGCCATCTCCGCACCTCACTCGTTTTGCACCATGCTAGCTTCTTCCCAAGCCTTCCAAGGTTCTCCAACTTGATTCCCAAAGCCCTCAAGGGCTTGTTCCTTGATGGTACACTCCTCATTGATGTCTTCTATCATCCATAAGTTGAATTCCTTCCTTGGTTGCTCTTCATTCTTTAATGGTTGTTCTTCAAAGATTGTTGAGAAATCAAGCATCTCTCCTCTCCTTTGAACAAATGTGAGCAATGCTTGCCTCAACTTGGATGCTCTAGCTCTGATGATTGGCCCGAAAGTTATCATTCGTGTTGGATCTCCATCATTCCCCTCACTTCGAAAGGATTTGTCCTCGAATCAACTTCATCTACATCAAAAGGAGAATGATCACTAACAATAAAAGTTGAACTCACATTATACTTACCTTGGCGATCCACTTTGTAAGCATTATCATTGATCTTCTCTATAACTTGAAATGGTCCATCTCCCCTTGGCTCAAGCTTAGTCTTTCAAAAGTGAGGAAATCTCTCCTTTCTTAAGTGAATCCATACCCAATCAATTCCTTCCTTAATTTGTTGTGCTGATTTGCATATCTTTGGATTTGTATTTGGATGTTCTCCCTTATCTTGGCATGTAGCTTCTTGATCATTTCAACCTTCCTTTTCCCATCTAAGCTATAAACTTCATTCAAAGGCAAAGGGATCAAATCTAGAGGTGTGAAAGGGTTAAGTCCATAAACCAATTCAAAAGGAGAATAGTGAGTTGAAGAATGCACACGTCTATTATAAGCAAATTCAATAAAAGGTAAACATTCTTTCAAAGAAGTCAAATTCTTTTTGATTATGGCTCTTGACAAGGTTCCCAAAGTCCAATTTACCGCCTCCGTTTGAGGGTGACATGTAGTGGAAAACACAACTTAGTTCCCTACAACCCCCAAAGCACCTTCCAAAAATAACTCAAAAATTTGGTATCCCTATCAATAACAATAGTTCTAGGAATTCCATACAATCTAACCACATCTTTCAAAAACAAGTTTGCAACATTATAAGCATCATCAACTTTTGAACAAGCAATAAAGTGTGCCATTTTAGAGAATCTATCAAAACCACAAGAATTGAATCCTTACCCCTCCTAGACCTAGGCAAGCCAAGCACAAAATCCATGGAAATATGTTCCCAAAGTGCATGAGGAATAGGTAAAACCATGTAGAGACCATGTATTTTAATAGTAGACGTATCCTTCCTACAAGTAATGCATGTTTCACACACTTTAATTACATCCCTCATCATGTGAGGCCAATAAAAATGCTCCTTAAGAATATCTAGAGTCTTGGAAATGCTAAAATGTCCCATTAGGCCACCCCTATGACTATCAACAACAAGCAATTTCCTTAGAGAACATTTAGGTACACAAAATTTATCTTCCCTAAATAGAAAACCATCATGCAAATAATGCTTATTATAAGCTCCCTTTCCACAAGCAACAAAGACATTTTTTAAATCATCATCCTCTCCAAACAAGTCTTTAATAAATTCAAGTCCAAGCAATATAGCATCAAGAGTGGTTAGTAAGGTGTACCTCCTTGATAGCGCATCCTCAAATTGATCTTAGAGTACCCTTCCTCTTTGTACTAGTTCTCTTTGCATTTGTCCTCCCCTTCCTCTACCTCCTAGCTGAATTGGGTTTCTTAATACTCGTTCGGGAGGTGTTTTAGAAGTATTCACCTGTTTGTCAACTCTATTGAGCTTTGTATCAAAATCTTTTCTCATCGATTCCATATCTTGTCATAGTGATCCAAACTCTCGGGTCATTCGTTGTAGCATATTATTAATAGAAGACAACGAAACATTGCCCTCCCCCATATTGGAGGCAATAGATGCACTTGTTCCTTCTCTTGACATGACTGTACCTACAAATCAAAGACACAAAAATAGAGGAACTTATATACCCTCAGAGTCCACTCTTGTATCACTCTTGTTTTTTAGGCTTTTTCTCGCTTTAATGTGCTCATCCCCTTACGCCTTTTACCTCTCTTAGCTCTTCTTCAAGTTCTTAATGCAAATTAAATAGTTCATATCTTGCAACATATAAGATTCAAAGAGATAAAAGTTTCAAAGAGAATGGTCAATGAACACAAGACAAATGATCAAACACTTAGAATTCAAAGAAAATAGGTGAAAGGCAATTTATCAAGCACCTTGAGGTCAAAAAGTTTGTGATCTAAATTTTTAGCAATTTCAATTGATCAAGTGTCCCAATATCAAATTTCCAATAGGCAAATAGGCATTTCAATATAATATATCACAATTCAAGCTCTACCCATCAATTTGATCAACATATCAATTGAATTCAACTTACAAATTGCACCTCAAATTCAATTTCTAATTTCTGCAAATTTTTTTACTTTTTCTGGTTTGGAGATCTTTGATCTCTCTCTCTCTTTTTTCCTTTTATTTTTGTGCTTTTTTTGCTTTTGTAGAGATGGTAGAAGAAGTAGAATCACCAAACAAATTGAATTGGCCTTGATTTTTGGTCTTGCACACAATTCCACAATTCAAAATGGATCACAAGAGAAGGAGTAGGATTAATGTAAAAGAACAAACACAAAAACAGTCATAGATCTCAGATTTTCAAAGAAACAAATAAGATCTATACACTAAACAAGAAAACAATTAAAGATAGGCAAACCTCTTAATGAAAAACCTAAGCTCTGATACCAAAACAATGATGTGATCTCAAATTTGAAATGAACCCTTCCTTCTTCAATCAAAAATTAGAACACCCAATTTGAGATCAACCCGAGATTTCATGCAAGAGGTTCAAGCTAGAACCACTAACCATAATGTCCCACAATATAATCTAATGGATTGAATTCCTTATTCAACTCAATTACCCTAGCCAAGTATTGAAGATCTCTAGAGTTTCACTAAGAACCCTAGAAGAGCCATTAGATGAACACTCAAGAAAAGTTGTATTTGATCCAAAAGGATTCTCTCAATTGTTTGAAATGTATTTGTAGAATTAAGGTGTCTTCCAATTACAAAATCGAGAACTATATATAGTCTCATCACTAAGATGCCTTAAGACTGATTAGAGACTTGTCTAACTATCTAAACTAGCTTTAAACATAAAGGAAAGTCATTAAAAACAAGTGGAATCGTCTAAAAAGAGTTAAGATTGCATTGAGGTAAAAACAGGGTAGGTTGTCCGGTGCCTGATCCATTTATGTCCAGCACCACCTGCAACTCCGGATAGCTATTGGAAATTCCAATAGCCATCCAATGCTGCTATCCGGCTCCATCTTGGTCACTATAGAGCACCGGATGGTGCTCTTTTGTGCCATCCGATGCTTGCTCGTGCCATCTCGATGCCACACTCGTTTTGCACCTTGCTAGCTTGTTCCCAAGCCTTCCAACGCTCTCCAACTTGATTCCCAAAGCCCCCAAGGGCTTGTGCCTTGAAGGTACACTCCTCATTGATGTCTACTATCATTCATAAGCTGAATTCCTTCCTTGGTTGCTCTTTATTCTTTAATGGTTGTTCTTCAAAGATTGCTAAGAAATCAAGCATCTCTTCTCTCCTTTGCACAAAAGTGATCAAAGGTTGCCTCAACTTGGATGCTCTAACTCTTGTGATTAGCCCAGAAGGTATCATAGGTGTTGGTTCTCCATCACTTCGCCATGTAGATGTCGCATAGGAACCTGATGACATGAAAAAACCATAATCAAGATTAGAGCAATCATTCCATAAATGAGCCTGAAATTTTGGTTCATAGTTTGAAATATAGTCATATCATCTTGCTAGCGGTTCTAAGGCACTCTGGTTTGCTGATGACAATGAGTTTAGAAGGATAATACATTTGTTCGATGATTCGTCATTTAATCCACAGTAAATCAACAGAGACCAGTGGTTCCTACATGTTTAAGTTACAAAATTGCGTTACGAAATTAATGATACCGAAATGCAATTCATAATAAATTTTCAATAGGCAAAGTCGAATAATTACCACATGACAATTGGGACGAAAATGTAATAGATGTGAAACCAAAGAGAGTCTATAAGTAGCAACAATCATTGTTGTTCTATAGGCACTGTTTTCCAAAGGTTCTTGTAGGAAATATTGGTTTTCTTTATCAACATAAAATTCTAGAAACTTGAATTGTAGTACATGCAAAGTAGATAAGTCTGTTGCACAAAATTAAATAGCCATATAGTTCGCTTTGTAATTCTTTGAAAGACTTACTCAAGGTGAGTCTCAAGCCTCGAGGAGCTTAGCATACCATTTGGTTTCTCCGGAGAAGCAAAATGGTCATTGCACAGGCTACACAACCCACTCGAGCCTTGGCCACTAGATCCTGAATTTGGAAGGTTAATAGCTCTTATGGTCCTCCCACTTCTCATTACGAGCACCTTTCCTGTAAAAGTTCAGTAAAGCTAGACAATTAGTACAACCATTAACATATTAATGCAAGGTAAGGTTCCACAGTAAATTCTCAACTTTTAATGCGCTACCAACCTCAACATATTGTGGCAAATTATAAGATCAACAAACAAATGTGGCTAGATATACATTTCCAAGGAAACGAAGTCTTTGTAACCATTTATTCTCTTTCAAAATCAAGAAGAGTAGCTTAGTCCACATCTAAAATATTTATAATTTCCAAAAAAATTTCACTTTATTTTTCAACTTCTATTCTATAATTTGGACAGGAAACATCAACCAATATATGAGTGTCAAACTAGTATATAAGAAATTAAGTTCTAGAAACATCTAAGGGCATTATACTAAATTCCCTATGCATCATTTAAAGTTAGTAGTGAGGTTCCTTTTGTTCATTTTAATCTTAGGAAACAAAATTGACAGTCGATAGTAGGGATACTTAGCCTATCCACTAAAATCATGTAATTTCGCACAAATTTTTCGAGGGAGTGAAAATTACCAATTTTAAGAAGCCAAAACTTACAAACAAATTATCCACCTTAAACCTTGGAATCAAAGCTGACCGCTTCAAGTAGTAGACTTTTCAATGTTGGGTGAACAGAACTAATATCTCTTCAGCAAGGCTTTTTTTTTTTTATAAAGATACCAAAATAAACTTCACGGTATTGCTTCAAGCTCACCAAAGATGTTGCAAATTCTTTGGGAGTTGGGGTTGGGTTAGGTTTATGTTTTGGGTAAAAGCAAGGATGAAGTCTAATTTGTACATAATTATGCTAAGATTTATATCCATTTTATGTTCTTATCTTACTTAACTAAGCTTAATTATGGTATTTTAGATTTATTTTACTTCCTTATCCTTGATTTTTATTTATCGAAACATTTGGTTGAAAAAAGGCTTGAGAAAGTACCAAGTTGGCACGAAAATCTTATCCGAAACAGACTGTGGCAATATAAAACAGAGCAACGGCTGCACTAGCAAGCCGATCGGAGCCAGACAGCGCAGTTGAGCGCACATCCGGCCCCGGACAGGTTGCCAGATGTCGCATTGGATCTCTATTGGAAAATGCCCAGATTGTGAAACAGGCCATCTGGCACGGGGCGTCGTTCACCGATAGCGTTGACCGTTGTGTTGACCGCAGTGAAGACTTTCAATTTTTTTAGGATTTGATTATTTTTTATAAACTACTTCTTTTTGTATTAGGTTTCTATTTTATTATCAGAATCATTCTAGGTTATTAGTTATTTTAAGGAGTTTCAACTCATATAAATAGGTTCTTTTTCATAGTCTTAGATACACAAAATTCAAGATTGATCTCCCGAGGATTTCCGAAGACAAAGGGCAAATTTTCTCTTTCTCTTTTCTTATGTTTTTTTCGGATTTATTAATCATGTCTTGAGAATAGTCCTCTTTTGTTAACAAGAACATGAAGTTATTTTGATATAGAGTTATTAGATTTGGTTTGTTTTTCTTATAAAGATTTGATCTTTATTATCAAGTATTTGTGCAATTCTTGTTTTCATTTTATTAATTATGTTTATTGATTTTGGTTGATCACCTAGATTAATTTGCATGATTATACTGTTAGGATTATCGCTAATATTGATAAATTCACATGTAGCAACTATTGTTTAAATTAGGTTTGACTAACAACTTTATTTGGCAATAAAGAATTGTATGAATCAAATTGCATGAATTAAAGCTACTTTGTTTATGTAATTTGACTTTGATGATGCCTTCCTGTTTATGCAATTTAATTGATTAGATTTATAATTCACTACGAGTATGTTTAATTAATTAAATTATGGATTTTATTTCTCGCTACAAGAAGTAGATCTATTTAAAGGATAGGAATTTGAGAGCTACGAGAAATTCTAAAATCAACTACTTAATTGTGTTATTTGATCAATGATTGGCCCCATAGCAATTGACCTATGGATTGTTTCTTGTTAACAGCTTTCTCATCTATATTCGCCTTTTTAAATTCTTTGTTTGATTTTATTTTATAAACTCTTTCAAAAATTCCCCCCTTTTTGTTACTTATTAATTGGTTTTTTATTAAATTGAGATTCAATTCCTTTTCAGTTCAACCCTACTTGCCCTAACTGCATTAGTTTATTAGATAGGTTTAATTTGCTTGTGTTACGACACACGGCCAAAATGTGGTTGGGGTGTGATTTTTTCAGATATGCATGATTTCTCGCGTTTTCGAAGTCTTAGTTTTCCTGGTGGGGTTTGGTCATCTGAAATCTTGGTTTTTTAGGTGGAGTTTGGACAAAGGGAGATTTTGTTCTAGAGCTTTTTTTATTCTTCCTCAATAACTAGTTTAGTGCACGAAATCTTAGTGTTGGTAAGAGTCACTTAGTTTCTTTTCCAATTCAACTGAGTGTGACATGACTTTCGGGGACAAGGCCATAAACTTGGTTTTGTATGTGTTTTTTATATATAGAGTAATTTAATTTCTGTATTTGGCAATGGCATATTGAACCCCCTACATTTGTAGGCTTCTAGTGGTAAATATAGGACAAGCGACGGTGCCAAGTGGAGGGAAAACCAAACCACAAAGATAAATTTCTTTTTACATCCCTGCAATAAAAAGTACAAACCTAAGAGTCAATGTCAAAGCTTCTATCTTGTCAACCACCTAAACTATCTAACTTCTAGACCGGAAAAAAAATTGTCCTTCTTGCTTCTTTTTAAAAACAACACTGAATCCATTTAGCTTCCCTCACCCAACAAAACCTAAGAAGTCACTAACATTGGAGTTCTGTTGGAGGTTCTTCACCACCCAACTCACTAGAATCGAGTGTAATCAAGGTGCCAGTACTGTTGAACTATTCTAGAGTTACATTTTTACGAGAGCAGTGCAGTAGCAAATTTAGTAAATGTTTTGCAATTTGGACTCTATTCAAGGATTAAGGTTGAAAGAATCCCTAACTCCGTTTATTCTTGTGCTACTCAGAGCACCTCCAATGGTGCACCCCTTCAAGGGGTGCCTATTGGGGATCTCACATGCCACATACTCATTTTAAGGCACCTTCCTCTTAAGTAGCCCCTCTCCTCCAATTATTCTCCTTTTTAGGGTGTCTAATGTGGGTTCCATCTGCCAATTCATTTGTTAATATTTAAAAAATAATATTTTAAAATATCTACTTATTTTAAAATAAATTATAAATAAATTAACACAAAAATTAATTATTTTTTCCTAAACAAAAATAAATTAATAAACTTATAAAATTTTATTATTGAATGTCATAAGACGTAAAAGAAAAACGAGGAATAAAAACTACGAATACATAATACTAAAAAGCATAATCAATATGGTTAAAATAATGCAACTAAATAAAAGTAAAAACAATTAATAAAACTACAATTCAGCTTCATTAGCTCCGAATTTCTACTAAATATGCTCCACCATGTCTACTTGAAGTTGATGATGTATTTGCCTGTCAAGTAGATTAGCGTTTGTTTGTAGAATTTCCGCAAAATTTGGAAGAGGTCCATGATTCATCTCAATTGCTGTTGAAGAACTTCCTCCATCAACGGTGTTATATTCGAAATTGTAATTTCTACCATTCGTGTCACATTCATCCTCGACTATCATGTTGTGGATCTTTCTATCCCACATTCTTGCCTAACCTGGTACTGGTACTATTGCAAAATGAGCTTGAAATACTCCAAATGCGAGTTCTACATCTTTTCTTCCTGCTTCTTGATGTCGTATGAACAATTGTGCCTTCTCCCCTTGTGGCTATGGAATGGTTCTGAAAAGCATTGCCCAATTAGGGTAGATACCATCCGTTAAGCAGTACCCTATATTATAATGGCTATCATTGACGGTGAAGTCAACCAAAGTTGCTTGTCCTTGCAAGTTTGGTGTAAACAAATTAGATTGGTTCAACACATTGAGATTGTTATTTGATCTCTCGGTGTACATTCCTTTCCATGCCACTGGGTACTTTTTCCATTCCCAGTGTATACAATCTAGGATTCCCAGCATTCCGGGGAAGCCATGGGAGTCTCCTATACAAAGCTGTGGTTGTATGTCATCAACATTTTCACTTCTTAAAAAGTGTCACTGGAAGACCTCATTCAAGCATCTAACAAAATTCATTAAGCACTTAATTGCTATGCTTTCACCATTTCGCAAGTTTTCATCAATCTCATCAGCAGGTGTTCAGTAAAGGAATATATCCTCATCGTATCATATCCGAAATATTTTATTCTAATAAAGGAATATATTATTTTTTCTTGTAATATTGATTTTGTGAAAAGAAAAGAAAAGGTACAATATGAGCTCTAAATGCAAATAAAAGTTTAATACATTATACAAATCAAAATAAAAGTACAATACAGCTCAATACATTACACCCTACAAGTACAAGTAAAAGTACAATACATTAAATATTACACTATTGAATCAAGCAACCTAACTACTTAAATATTTCTCTAAAGGTAATTGCAATATTGTTCATGATGCATCTTTCATTCCACCAGCCAGTTAGAGGTGTCTGTTGTTAGTGTGACCCAGGCATTCTAAATAGCCTTTTGTTCTTTTTGTTCTATCTCTTTTTGTTTTAGTTCTATCTATTTTTCTCTTGCACTTGTTAACCTCTCAAAGGTAGCAATTTTTCTTTTTTCATAATCAAGTATGGTAGCATCAAACTGGACTAGATCTTGTTGTTGTTTAGCCCTCCCCTTCCTTTTGGCAACTTTTTGGCCCATTGGATAGACCTCGCAAACATGGGCTTCACCTGACTCCACAGCTGAAGAGGATGTATACTGTACGCTTCCTATTCTGATATCTTTGCTCTCTTTGCACTATTTGGAACATACATTTGACTCCATTTGTGCTCGTTTCTAACCACATCCCACCAATAAACTAGGTTGAAATTTTTACCTTTTTCTTGATGGTAAAAGTCGAGTGCCCTTTACGTATATTCCAAATCAGACCATCCACTAGGATTGAGGTCTTGTGCTCGTTTGTAGCAACCCTCGAAGTATGCTACTAGTTCGTTCGCTTTGGTCCAATGGTCCTCGCATTGTTTTCAAGTCTTTTCTTCTCCATCACTGTCGGCACAAACTTAATTGTAAGCCGCTGCAATTTTTTTCCAATATGTTTAGTATGTTTGGTCAACTCCAACAATGGGATCTTTCGTAGTATTTAGCCATGCACTCACCAAAAGAAGATTTTCTTCTTTCTTCCGCCTGAGCCTTAAGGCCTCTCCTTCCTCATCCACTGTGTCTTTCCAAATTGATTTTTTTCACCCCATCTTCATGAAGTATTTTGGTGCTATGGATTGGGGCTGGAACACGTTCAAAATTAGAAACAATGCTGGATTGGTGCTGCATTGGAGAATTATATTCATACATTCCCGGTGAGGTGGTAGGAGTACCTTGAATATTTTTGTAGTAAAGAGAGTTGTGCTGAAAATGTGGTGGATAAACTTGTGGAGGATAAGAATATGGATATGGATATGATGGAAATTGTGAATATTGTGAGGGATGCAGAAATTGTGTCCCATAAGGAAGTTGAGTGAAGTTTGTATTTTGAGAACATTGGAAATCTTAGTTCTTATCACCAAAATCTTGAGTTGAATGTGGATACATTTGTGAACAAAAACAAAGAAACTAATTATGAGGAATGCAGGATGAGAAAAGAAAAGAAGGGTGGATGATGTGTGAGATTGGATTGCTTAGAGGGAGTATTTATAGAAAATAAAAGAAGGAAATCTTCTATGAAATCTTACCAGAAATCCTACTCGAAATCCAATCCAAAATTCTATCCATCAAATGAAACAATTTTTTCCCCTAATAATAATGATTTTTAGATATAAAAAATTAAAAGAATAAATTTTGTGAAGTTTATAAATTTAAAAAACAATTTAAAAAGAAAAGAAATTTGTGTGCCTATTATGAAAAAAATAAACATGTTTTTTATAGAGGTGCTCCCTTATTTTTCTCTTTCCTCCATGTGGGATTAAGCACCCCCATTGGAGGTGCTCTCAGGTGTTAGGGATTTCAAAGCTAGAACCACTTGCCTTCACCAGTGGGATTGATTTCAGAGGGCTAGAAGTCCATGTCTTGGGGAAGACTTTTTTTGGGCATCAAGAAGGTTAGTTAATTTTGCTTCCATTTTTGGTTTTTTGTCTAAGCTCTTGGAATGGATTTGCTTCAGTTATTGCCATTTACCTTTTGGTGAATCAATGTAATTTCATACCTTTTCAATTGAAAAACTATTATAAAGATGGAATTTTTTCTTTTTTTTTTTGTTCCCCCTCTAAATTTCTCTGCTCACTATTGAGGAAAAGCTAGTATGTATTATTGAGGCTTACCCTTGTGGGAGTTAGAGCTCTAATCTGCCAAGTTCTTTAATATATTTGCTTGGATAAGAAATTCCTTTGATGATTTGCTTGCACCCATTGTGTTGCAAGACTGAAGTATTTTTTGTTTGAAATTTGGAGTGTTTTTGTTAGGATGTTTGCATTATACACCCATATGTGTTACAAAGTCCCTAGTAATAAGGAGATATATGGACTAGGCAATTAGTCATGTAGTCCTTTCCTTCTATTTTGTTGGAATTTAGTTAGTTTGTTATGTACTTTTGTCCTATGTTAAAACAGGTGTCTCTCATCCTTCTCAATAATAAAAGAATCTAAGCTTTTGGCCTCCAAACTTCCTGTGGAGTTCAATTAAATCCCTGGTTGGGACTCGACTCATTCCAGATCCAAAATCCTATACTATAAAGGTGAATTACAAGGGATAAGAAAGGAGGGAATGAAGATGGAAGGGTACCTTAACAAACTTGAAGAGATACCTGATATGTCAAGATACTGAATACACCCCTATTGTTGTTCAAATAGAGTCTAAGGAGCATATAACTTGAATAGAGATTAACTTATATGATTGCTAATCTTGATTCTATTGTCATTGAAACTAGATAAACATGATCGATCTCCATTTTAGATAGTCAGTTTAGAATTTTTTTGAATCAGAACCCATCTTAGTTTCTTGTTATAACAAAACTGAGATGAGTCATGGCTAAAATTTGTAAAATGGCAATAATAGGTGATCTATGGTAATCCAAAATATTAAATTTGAAAATTATGTTTTTTAAAGATACTAGGAAAAGAATAGAGTAAGTCTTCTTTTGACACCAACAACCTAGAGCATCAAGAAAACCAAAAGTTGTCAATTAGAAAACTACTGACTAAATATTGCAAGAAAAACATTCTATCACTTCTGATCTCCTATTTGTTAATATAAATGCTACTCTTCTATTGAATAAAATCCTGAACCCAAGTGTTTCCTCATTATTAAATAGAAAAGCAAAGGTGGTTTTATAGTTTGAAGATATGGTGGAAATTGTCAAAAGAAATTAAGCAAAAATCTAATACCGTAGTGTCCTAATTATGATCCCTCTAGTGAACTTCACATGGTTACCTAGCAACATAAGGCTAAGGCAAGATCAAGAGAGTGAGAAAGAGAAAAATATTATAAAAAATAAGGGCAAAAAAAATATTACAACCTACAGAGTGCCTAAAGCTACAAAGATATGTAAGGAATGATCAAATAAAATTATATAATCAAGAATGACTAGAATATTATAGAAAGACGGAAAAAAAATTGCTTCACAATCAAACCCTTCTAGTGACTTTCTTGTTCTCTGCGGATAGAATTTTCTTGGTACATTAGAACTCAAATCTTTTGACATCCTTTGACACTGAACCTATGGCTACAAGAAATCCAAACAAAGAAAATGTTTCTTGGTATATCAAAACTCATATGAATTAACACCAATAAATTGCTTTGGTGAATTCATGTTTATTAGATCATGTCTTATTTTTTTGAGCTTCTATTCCCTCCCTGTCTTGTCAACTCTAAGCTATCATTTTCAATCTGTGAGGAAAAAGATCCAATAATAGACATTTTCTTCATTTTCCTTGGGGGTGACATAAGTTTTCTGCTTGATTAGGCCTTCAGTGTTTTTATGGAGCTTTTATTGATCTTCACTCCGTATGGCTTATTTGACTTCATTACTTGCATTCCATGTCCTTGTGCTTGTCATACTCAATAACCCATTTCACTTTTTCAAATGGAAGTGGAATCTAAATCTATGTTTAACAAGTCATCGGGGACCAATTCTAATAGCTATGCTGGGGGGGCAAATGAATCTTCATATTCCTCTTGGATTTTACCCTGCTCACTATATTCTCATGGTCAACCACATGGAGACTGATATATGTCCAGAAGTTATTAGGCTCTTCATACAAAAATATACTGGTATTTTGGCAGAAGTAGTGGTATTCCCTTGCCATTCATAAATCCATATGCACATGGAGCCATTATTTTGAGCTTTGCTTCAGGTCTTGATAAGTTTTGAAATTTCATGAATAACCCTAATTTTCTTGTTGTATCTGCAAGTTGGAATTTAAATATTGATTAGGGATTTTATAGATTCTATTTTTACTCTTGTTAGGTTATGAAGCTAAAAGTCTTTTTTCTTTCCACTTCATGCAAGCCATGGATCCCAACCCAGAAGATTAGATTCACTGGAGTAGATGGAGCAGCCACATTACTCAGAGTTATTATAAGTCCTTTTATATTTACTCGGACCCCACTGGTATGTTCCTCTTTTCTTTGAATGAAAAAAAAATGATAAGAAAGTAAACTCGTCACAATTTACATTACAAATATTTGTTAGTCCCATTCCTTGACCTCAGTCTTGTCTGCATAACCGATATTTCACATCGTAGGATGACTCTCAACCTCGCCACATGAACAAGGGTTCACTGAAGGTGGTGCACTCGGGAACTAAAGCGTACAAGAAAGCAATTCAATTAAAAGAATTGTATGGAGAGTTAGCAAAGAGCCAAACTATGCTTCACCGGAGTTTAGGTTTTGAAGAGGTTAAAATTCTGCAGTTATCTTTGTGAATGTCTAAGGTTCAATCTTAATTTGTTCTTAATCTGATAACCATCTCTTTCATCTATATCCGATCATGTTTTTGATGCCATATCTTTACTAGTGTAAAACCCTTAGTTCTCTTATACGAAATGGTTATTGTTCTAATCAATTTTTAAAATTACCCACGGTCTGCATATAGTAGTATTGGCTTGAGCTTTGAATGAACAGTTAATCCCATTTCATTGATTTATGTACGATGTGTTTCCTAAGTTAGAATTCTTAGTGAAGTTCTGGTTGTTCTTATTTTTTAAGGCTGTGGATGTTTGTATCAATCTTTTATTGATATTGATATGTTTTTAAATCTAGGTTGGCAGATCAAGGCAAGGGATTTCGAATAGTCATTAATTGGATACTGTAAAGATTCTTAGTAGAATGGATATTTAATATTTTGATTTCGTTACTTTTGATTCAGGATTGATAGGTGCTACATTGTTGGTATATATATTTTTTATTTTGATATATATATAACTTATCAAAGAATGTTTTTTTTCTTTTCTTTTTTCATCCAATTATATGATGCTAATAAATTGTGTATGGCTTCATTGTGCTTGTGTATTTTAGTTTGAAAACATTTCAATTTTAATTTCAATAGCATTTTGAATAGCATTTTCGTATCCCCATATATATATATATATATTTTAAGATAGAAACACATCTTGACTTGGAAGTCAAAAGGTTGTTGTATTTGTGGAATGTGTTTCTTGAAAATATGGTGCAAGGAGGCTAAACAAATTGTCAGCAATTATAAAAAAAAAACTTTTCCATAGACCGTCATGTATAATTCGAGACTATATGTCATGGCCAAAAGACTACAGTATAAATGGATTATATGCGGCAGCCACATTGCCGATGTATAAAAGCCCTTGTATGCTATGGCTTAGAACCTGTTCTTTAAAAGTAAAACTATATATAGAGGATCTAGAAAGCCATTGTTAAAAAGACATTTTACTCGGTGGCTCTCAAACCTTACGATTGGTATTTATTCCTCCAATATCTTCAGGTATACACAAAAGGTAGACAATTTTGGAGTTAGCAAATGATACATAGTGCGATCGAGTCAAAAATATACAGTAGTCTCAAAGCTATTGCATAAAAAGTTGATCTAACATTGCGACTTCTCCAATTTGTGCATATGGCTCTTTTTATATGACGGCCGTCATCGTAAATATTTTTTATACACTACATCCATATAAAAAGTTTTTTACGGTGCCAATTTAAGACCATAGACTATACCATTGTAAAAAAATTATACGATGGCTTTTCTTACTGATTTTTTTGCCAACTGTCGTATTTGCAACAATCCAAAAATCATTGCATGGCCATCGTATATGTCATAAGCGATGGAGTAGCTTGTCTATGGCTGCGGTTTAAAAGCCTATTTCTTGTTGTGAATGCACCATCGAAGATTAAAGGAAACATCACCAATAAAAAACGCTTTTGGGTTTTGTGTCTTTTCTTTGTTATAAATGAGATTGCATTTGAACTTTCAAATTTTTGTTGATTTTACAGAGGGATTCAATCCAAGAAACATTACTCTATTGCTAAGCCTGCAATTTCACTTTTTCATTGTCGATGAAATGGCAAGTTGATGTATCGGAAGATGTTGTTTTATCTATTATTGATTCTGGTAGAATTTACCTTGTAGGATTTTTGAGTTTCCTTTTTTTACTATTTCATAAATATAAATAATATAATTATATTGTATCAACGATCTATTAAAATAGTTTTCTTGGATAAAAGTCCTTTTTATGTCCATCTGCTTGAATAAAAAGGTTAATTAGTCAGTTCGTTAAAAAGTGTTCTTCAACTTTTAGTGTATGATGTCCAAATAAAAAAATTAATTACTTCTTTGTATCATTTTGTGAATCAAATTAGTTTTAAAGAATATATCTATTTAACTTCTTATCTCTAAATAAAAAATTAACAATCTTTCTCAATATTCACCTGAATCAAACTTGTAGATGTGCCACATGTATCAAAGTTCTTTGTTTCTCTGAAAACTTAAATTTTAAAAAATTTAATGACTGACCCTTTAACTTCTATTCTCTTTATATTCTTCTACATCTTTATTTTTTCGTTCAACTATCATCTTCTTAGTTTTTTTCTGTTTTGCTAAAAATCTTCTGCTACGATTTTTTCTTCTTCTTCAATTTTTTGTATTTATCATATTCTTTTGCATTCCTTTCCATCGTCTTGAGTACGATAAGAAGCTCTGCACACAAAATAAGTTAAATAGATATTAATAAACGAAATTGAATTCAATTTTTCTACGATTTTCTTCTTCTACTACTTTTACCCTTTTGTTTTTCATATTTTTTTTGCATTACTTTCCATCCGGTTGCATATGATGAGAATTGCCACACACAAGAATATTAGAAACAAGATTTCTAATTCGATTTATAGATATCCTGTGACAAAAAAGTCAGATACTACAACTAGGACTACTACTTTATTTCTGCAGAATTATTAATTTAATCAGTATGATGCTTTTTTAACAATTCTTGATATCTAAATATAGTTTTTCACTTCTTTTTTCAAAAATCTTTATTGATATGTTATTTTGTATTGCACAACTATTTGTTCCTTTGCTAAGTTCTAAATTCTTCGATTCTTGCACCATTTTTTAATGTTATCCAAGATTTTGAAAAAATTTTATTGGACAATTGAGCTTCTTTATGCTAATTATTTCCTTCTCTTATCCTCCCTTGCTTGATTATGTTGAATAGTTTGTTGACAAAATCATTACACCTATATGCTAATTTTGCTGCAAGTTGTCTACGAATGTCAAAACCTGCATTCTGCGGTTCTTTTCTTGAAATCCAAAAAGGTGCGCGAGGTCGGCATGGCACACGCTCATTTATCGCCAGTAAGGGAGTCCAAGTATACAAGAAATTTCATCATCAGAGACATTGCTATGAAAAGGGGAGTTAAAATACCATAAGAAAGAAACATATAATTGCAGAAAATTAAAAATATAAAAGATAGTTCAACAAAAACTAGTTCAACAAAAACAAGATGAACACGTCACGCCGTTTTCTTGAAAATGTCTAAACTGCTTGATTTATAAATTGAGCTGAATCCGGTACAACAGATTCATAACCATGTATCAGATTCAATGAAACTTGCTTAATAATCGAAAATAGTTTTGCTAAAACTATTGAGCCAGTTTCACTAAAATAGGATGAAGTATTGAGCCGGTTTCATTGAATTCGGCTCGAGCATTGAGACGGTTATAAAGAAATCGGCTAAATGAATTTTGCCAGTTCACACCGTCTTTTGTCTTCTGTCATTGAAATGCAGAAAAAGAGGGTACTACGGCTCGGTTCTTTTCGTGAAAACATTACTGCATCTATTCATCCTACCAATCTAAACTCCCTAAGTATAATATAAAACTTCAATAAAAATACACAAACATCACTATTTCTAAGAATTTTCTTTCTTCACCTTCTTAGATACCTTCTTTGTGGGTGGTGAATGGGATGCCAGCTAATCGATATGATCGTGTTCGAGGAACGACTGCAATCTTCAATAATTTGAGCTTCTCCTTTGTATTGAAGGATGACTGAACTGGATTGATTCCTCGTATTGAAATTTTGTTTTCGTTCTATGTTTCCTCATTATTTAGTCATAAGGTGGTGGGTAGACTGGTTGATTGGTTGAAGTAATTTATTGGTATATTAGTCATTACATGTCTAGAGGAAAATAAAAATGAAGTTGAAGTCTTTTTTTTCTTAATATAAAAAGGAAAAGTGAGTAATGGAAGAAAAGTGAATGCAAATATGAGAAATTGAGAAAAGTTGAACAAAAGAGGGTAATCGGAAAAATTCAGTGTTCAAATGTGGGCAATTGAAAACGCCCCCTTATTTCATCCTGAATTTTAGGTGATAATTTTAGGTAATTATAATTAATTCTAATCTTAATTTATTTTTTATTTAAATTTCATGAATTTGGCATCTTTTTTTTATTTTTTTATTTAAATTTCATGAATTTGGTGTTTTATTTCATAATAAAATTTAGGTGATAATTGGAGATAATTAGAATTAATTCTAGTTTTAATTTAATGTTTTTATTTGAATTTCATATTTGGTATTTTATTTCATAATTAATAAATGATATAGGTGCACCTGTGGGGTTTTTGTCATTCGTCTGTGATGATCTCAAGCTTATCCAAGATTGTGAAGCTGAGCTTCAGGACATACACATGGACCAGTTAGGACAAGGGTTGCGGTCAACTATGAAAGGGGAGTCGGGAGGATACCTTCCAAAGATCGGTCAATTCTGACTTACCTCTAACCGCTATGTAAGTATAATTTAGTTTAGATCTCAAAAAATTTACATTTTATTTGTAATACGATATCTATTATTAACTAACTCAAATTATAGAGCCTGCTTTGAGAAGCTTATCTCAAGGCCACTGAAGAGAAGGTCCTTGAGACGTATAAGTTTGATGATGGCATCCCAAGCTGGGTCAAGGGAAAGGGACAGAGTGATGAGGTAGTATTGTGGGAGATCCATAAGGTAATAAATAAATTTTCTATTAAAGGCTTTGTATAAATTCTATACTAGGACAAAAAAAATCTGCACCATGCACGGAAAGTAATTAAAAATAATTATATAAAAAATAAAATAATAAAAATAAAATGTATTTAACATAAAGTAGTTTAACGTGTTTCCCACCTCCAGTTCAAATTAAATCTTTTCTAAAATTCAAAATTGAGAAATTCTTATGGGTAATTTTCAATTACTATTTAGGAAAACTCAATTAATTAAATTTATATTAGTTAATATAGTTTTATTTTTAAATCACATTATGGTTTATTATAGATATTTTCAAATTATATTGCATGTTAAGTCTATGTTTTTCTCCGATACAATTAAAGGGATTCAAACTCGAGATATGTGGTATTTGTACTTGCCGCTATATCCATTGAAATGTCTCCGAAGAGATTATAATTATCATTTCACTCAAATAGTTTTTTAGTCTTATAAATTGAATTAATTGAATACCTTAAGAATTAAAAATACTATCACCATTGTATTATATAGATAAATAGTTAAGAATATGAAAAGTCTTTTAATAACCCTTTAGTATTAATTATTATCTCAACGTTATCTATGTGCAAACAGGCTCTGATACCAATTAATCTATGCCTAGAAAATGGATTAGTCTTGTCATAAAAGAAGGCAAAGATACTTCAAAATGAGATTGAATTTTTATGAATGCAGGTAGATGGAACTGGTATAAAACTTCAGAGCCATATCCTTAAAAAAAATTAGCTTTTTCAGATAGATTAAAGGATAAAAAACAAGTACAAAGTTTTCTTGGAATGTTAAATTATTTATACATTGTACTTACTTTCAGCAGAAAACTAGTATAAACAAGGGTGATTTGTATGCCAAAAGACACGGGCAAGAAAACAGAAAAAAGAAAGAGAAGAAAAGAGAGAAAGCCGAGAGAAAGAAAGGAAGAAAAATCTTCCAATTTCAGCTTTGTAATAGTTAGGACACCTTTGTAAAAATTTCAGCTTTGGTGTGATCCTTTTCAACCTTTGTAAGCTTACAAGCATGAGTAAATAAAAAGTTTCATTTCATTCCCTATAGAAAAGTGTGTTATTCCTTATTCTTAAACTTTTGTCAGTTTATAAAGAGTACAAGATGAAAACCTGGAGATTCTCTTTACTGAACATATAAAAAACCCAAGTTAGGGGATGAGGTAGATAACACAAATACTGGGGAAAAACGACATAGAAATAGATATGGATGAGTTAATTAGATATTATAACATCATTGATGACAGTAGTTGGTATCATGGATCAAACTGATTGCAAGGATTGTGATAAGATTTTTGCTAAAATAAAAGAGGTTGATAGAAGAGTCAAGGATTGTAAACAAGAAAAAAGATATTGGGAATTTAGATTAGTTTATTCTAGAATTAGTGGATCATCTAGTGAAATATCGTCATAAATACATAGAAAAATAGATGAAAATATTTTCATAATGTTAAAGCTTAGACAAAAATAGATAAGGAAACATAAAAAGTTAACTAAGCATAACAGAGAAGATCATTTGAATGGATAAATATCAAAAGTTAGAGGAACAAGATAGACTGTTAAAAATAAAAAAAATTTAACAGAAATACAAAAAACGATAATCTATTTTGGAGAAAAGATATTAAAATAATTACAAGATATTAATAAAATACTCATTGATAAAAAAATTAGACGAAATTAAGGTAGAAGATAAAAATCAGATTAAAAGACATTTAGAAAAAATGAAAATTATGAAGTAGATAACTTAATCACACAGATAGGAGATTTAACACTTCAAGAAGATAATTTCATAAATATTAAGCCCAATTATTTTATGAAAACTGAATGGAACCCTAATATAAATGATATACCCAGTACTAGAGGTGCCCAACCAATGATAAGAAGTACAAGTTTTGATAGATCTACTAGAGGATATGCAGGTGTACATGCAACTATGAATAAAACACCTTCAGAAGATATAAAAGGTGAACCGATTAATCCATTTAGAATTTATTTAAATTTGGATTGTGTCAGAAACACTGAAGAAGAAATAGATAAATAAGAAACATCGCTAAAGATAGCAGTATCTATTAATAAAATGGATTTTGACTTAACTAAAGGATTCTTAGAAAGAAGTTTGATTAATAGTGTTCTTAGATTTTGGCAAAACATAGATGAAGAAACTAAAAAATATATAGAGGGAGAAGATAATAAAATAGCCGATTTCATATCAAGAGCTGCTAAAGCAATAAGATTAGAGTTTTCTGACGAAGGAAATTTTCTAAAAGACCCAGGAATGATTAACAAATATATAATTACATTATTAAGATTACAATTATGTGACATCTGTGAAATAGATAAATACATATGTGTTTTTCAAGATTATTATTACCATATTTACAATAGAGTCTCTAACACTCATACATATTTACCCTTGTTTTTTACCAAGATACCAAACCGTTGGGGTAAAAAATTGATAGATACAAATAATCCAGGAACTGCTGATACATTAGGAAAAAGTATAACCCATTTAAAAGATAAATTAATTGAATGGTGTGATGATGCGATATTAGCAAAGATGACAAAAGGATGAAAGAAAAGAGTATCTTTATGTTGCGATAATAAAAAAATGCCTAGAATGATAGGATGTGATTCACCTTATTTTTATAGTAATATTAAAAAGAGATACTTTAAAAAATGAAAAGTTAGATATTACAAAAGGAAAAGATATTGCAAGCCTAAAAAACATACATATGTTAGGAAAAGAGATAATAAAAACCCAAAAGATTTGAAACGCTATTACTATCATAAGATTGGACATTATGATGCCCTAAGAAATATGAGAAAGATAAAAATAAAAAAAAAGAAATAGATAACAATATTGAAGAAATGATAGCACAAGGAGAATTTGTCCAGATAAATGATTTTGAGAATTTAGAATCAGATTATAGTATTTTTATTTACACAGATATAGAATATGAATCTACTTCTGAAGATGAATGAACTAGCTATTATAGGAACAAGTTCTTCCCAAGAAAACATAGATAATTCTGTAGAATATACTGGTGAATATAATCAAGATATACTAGTAGATAGGAGAAAGTTAAAACAAATACAAAAAGAAAACTTCTCTTTATCTAATTACTCTGGATTTAAAGTTAATATATTAGATAAACTAGGAATTAAACCTAGAAAACATCATCTTTTTTATGGATTGAATATTAGAGAAAGAGCTTTAGAAGTTTCTCTTACTTCTAATAAAGTAATGATACCTTTTCTTTCTAAAAAAGATAACCAAGAAAAATTACGAAAGATAAAACCTGAAATCAGGAATACTTTAGGATGGATACATATTGGAACAATACAGATAATGATAAAGTCAACTTTTAATGAAGGATTAGATACACCAATAGATTTGGCCATAATGGATAATAGAATTCAAGATAGAAAAGAAGCCTGTTTAGGGGATTTTAAGGGGTAATTTACAATATGGAAAATTAAAATTCAATATTTACCCTAGGGTTCCATATCATCTGCATGATAAAGATTTCGATAAAACTTCAAGTTTGTTACAAGATTTCAAAAGAAAAGAGCTCTTTAAAGATATCAATAGACCTTATTTGATTACATATATGATTTCATATGCTATTTCTAATACTCATCATTCTAAATGCTTTGTTATAAAAGACACAATAGATTTTCATTATTTGTTTAACGAGGTTAGTCAGATTTAGATGCCATGTTTACCAAAGATTGAAAAAATAGAAAATATACCTTTAGAACTTGACTTAAGAAATAAACCGATAATAACTTCCAATAGATATACTTCTAGATTATCATTTACAGAATCAAAAGTTATAGGAAGACAAAATTCATCAAGATATCTAGAAGATGGCATAGAGTCAAAAGAAGATGGTTAAAAAAATTACAAGATAAAAGGAGAATATTTTAGTGGATAAGAATTTACTTCTGCAAACATACGAATAGATACTGGAGCTAATGGAAATTATATTAGTCATAAATTATGTGATAAATTACACAAATTTAGATTACAAGATATCCATCAATATACAAATTTTAATAATGAAATACATGAGATAAATGAAGCAATAGAAACGATATTGAGATTTGGGAATGAAACAATCAATTTAAGATTATTAATAGAAAATGAAGGATTTAATGATACCTTAGAAATCATGATAAGAATAACCTTCCTAGATAAAGTAAAACCTTTTCAGATAACTGCTTACGGATCAAAGATTATCGATAGGGACAAGATGATTTATATTCCAAGATTACTAGTCCTTACAGTATTTACATACCTATTGGAATAAGATATAAAGATTATAGAGTTGAATTCTTTGCTGCTTATATAGATTGTGGAGTAGGATCATGCTTTTGTAAATCAGATTGCTTTCCTAAAGAATATCAACAAGATCTAAAACCTATTAAGGGTAGAGATATTTCAAATAATATCATAAGCCTAGATAAAGGAATAGAAAGACCGATAATATTATTAGGATCATTTTTGATAAAATGATCGTCATTTTATTTTTATAATACTGGAACAAATATTCTACTTGGAAACAATTTCTTACAGTTGTTTCATAAGATTACATTTGATACTACTTTATATCAAGTGATATTGAAGACACCATGTAAACATTTGATAGCAGCAAAAGATTAAGGAACGCTTATGGAAAGAGTTTTCCTATTAGATTTCAACCCCGCACAACCAAGCATGATTATATAGGATACAAAAAAAAAAAAACTGATTTTACCCAAAGGAACACCTTAATTGCAATATCAAGTTATGTTTAAAAAACTTGAGTATGAGAGAGAAAGAATAATAATAAAAAAAAGCATTAGAAGAATGTTTCTCAAAAAAACCCACTTCAATTCTGGGAAAAGAATAAGATGGAAGCCAAGTTAGAAATGAAAGATAAAGACAAAGTCATTAGGGCAACACTTCTGAGGTATAGTCCAAAAGATTATGAGGAATTTAAAATCTAGAAACAAGAACTAGTTAATCAAAAATTGATTAGAGCCAGTAATTCACCACATAGCTCGCCAACTTTTATGGTTAGAAACCATGCAGAAATGCTAAGAAATAAAGCTAGAATGGTGATTAACTATAAAAAGCTAAATGATAATACTATATTTGATGAATATTTTCTACCACATAAAGAAATCTCATAAATTGGACAAAGAATAAAGAGATATTTTCTAAATTTGATTGCAAGAGTGGATATTGGCAGATAAAAATGCACAAGGTTAGTATCCCTTGCACTGCTTTCTCAACTCCACAGGGACATTACGAATGGTTAGTAATGCCATTTGCATTAAGAAGTGCACCTCAGATATTTCAAAGGAAAATGGATAATATATCTAAAAATTATAATTTCTTATTTGTATATGTTGACAATGTTTTAGTCTTATCTAGTGATTTAGATTCTCACGTAAAACATTTGGATACATTCTATGCCTAGAAAATGGATTGGTCTTGTCACGAAAGAAGGCAAAGATACTTCAAAGTGAGATTGAATTTTTAGGAATGCAGGTAGATGGAACTGGTATAAAAATTCATAGTCATATCCTTGAAAAAATATTAGCTTGGATAAAAAACAAGTACAGAGTTTTCTTGGAATGTTAAATTATACTTCTAATTTTATTCAAAATTTAGCGTGTCTAAGAAAACCCTTACAAGAAATATTGAAGAAAGATAAAATATTTGAGTTTAATAGATATCTAGAGGATAGAGTAAAAGAGATAAAAGTAAAGTGTAAAGATTTACCCAAATTACAGTTACCAAAAGATTGTGATGATTTGATATTTGAAACTAATGCTTCTGAACATGGATGGAGTGGAATTTTAAAAATAGATTCCCCACGTTTTCACATACAAAGACTAGATATCATATAAATGAAAAAAGAACTCTTGACTGTAGTTAAAAGTTGTCAAAAGCTTTATTATTTTCAACTGCCTAAGAGATTTAAATTAAGAACAAATAATACACAGGTTAAGGCATTTATTCAGAATAATTTACCTTCTAAGCCTGAGTATAAAAGATGATATTAAATGGCAAATGTTATTATCTGAATATTCATTTGATATTGAAATTATTAAATCTAATAAGAATGTTTTAGCAGATTTTCTAACCAGAAATGACAGATTTGATGAAAAATATCATCGATATGATTAATAAAATGGATGCTCAAGTTCAATCGATAAAGCATAATATTACATAGATTAATGAGATTGCTCACTATCAAAGTGCAGAAGAGATTGAAAGCCTACTTAAGGCAGAATGTTCTATGAAAATGGCAAACATAGGAAACTATTCTGTTGCCAAGGAAGTTATCGATAATTTACTGAAAAAGATAGAATTAGAAAGAGTTCAGATTCCGATCACTGGAGAATGTTCAACCCCGATAAATAAAGATAAGGGTAAAAAAGAAGATAATTCTTTACGGCCTCAAAGAACTAAAGCACCCCCTGATATTCCTATGAGGAATCTTTATATTTCGCCATCAGGCAAACACAATGAGATGTTGAGAGAATTATACTCTCTTAAAAATATAGGTAACAGATATTTAGATTTCACTGGAATTTATCCCAGGATAAATTATTTGGAGCATTCTGATATTAATGAAATTCAATACTAGTATAATTTTGGAGCAATAAACTCTATATTCATGACCTTACCCGATTTTCCAGAAATTTGTTCATTACCGTTCTGGATTAGAGAAAGAGTTAAAGATTGTTATATGAACAATCCTACAGTTTCACTACAAGATGTTCTGGTGCTTAGGTTCTTATCTGTTGGACATGACTTTTATGAAGACGAAGATTATAATTCCTATCAGTACATCCAAATAGGGAAAGCAGAGACATTTTCGATTAAAGCACCAAAAGAAAAGAAAGATTTTATCAAATATGATGATGAACATGTTCATTATCAAAGAGCTCTTGGAATAAGAATTATACTTCAGGGGATGGAAAGTTGCTTCAAGAAAGGTTTCCGGACCTATGGACGAATGAAGAGTCATTCTTCAACAATGACAGCACCAGCCAGGTCAATACCGCCATCGCCTGATAAATATTTAAAAATGAAGATATGGATGCTCGAAAGCAAAGAAATCAAGTCTAGCCCTACAGCATAGAGAAAGATTTGCTGGCAAAGGAATCATAGAGGAAATGTGTGCCCAGCCTGTCAGAAGAGTAAAGATAAAGATAAGATGTAATGTGATACCAATACAAGCAACGGATGAGATTTTGATAGAAAGACAAAAAATAAATAAACAACTTTCTACCATGAACAGTAAAAGATTTGGCTAGCCTTAATGAGATTTTTTCTTCACAAGCCAATGGAGAAGAGCTTAATAAAGAGTATTAACAGCACAAAGTAAATGAGTGCTGCCAGCACAACAAAATTTCAGCCGAAGAAGATAACCACCTGAAGGGGAACCGGATCCCGAATCCACTAGGAAACGAATCTGAAGTCCCAGGATTTTAAAAAAAATTTCTCTCACATTGGAGTTTGAGAACAATACCTGGTTTGAAGAATCTTGCAGATCTGTCCTGCGG
>JAOXNR010017538.1:0-27662 GCA_028571225.1 Parsonsia alboflavescens
CTCGGAACACCCCTCTGAAATAGCTCCCTTGGTGGCTGTTCTTGTTCCTCCTCAGTGTTGTCGTACTCTTCTATTCCACCGCCGCTGCCACCGTGCCCGACTAGCCTTCCCGCGGGTTGTCAATGTTTTGCTCTGTTGGCAGATTCACGACTGTCATCCACTGTAGCATCTACTGAAGAATTTGCATCTACGGATCCTGTCGCTGTTCCTGGCGATCTTGACATTCAATGAGTTGCTGCATCTCCCATTCATGATCTGCTCGACTGCTGTGCAATTCTTCCAAAATCACGGCTATGGTTGGATCAACTCCTGACATCGTAGATCTCGGCTTTGATACCAATTGACGCAGGTGGATGTGGTGGGTTGAGGAATAAGAAATTCTTGACGAAATCTAATAATAGGAACTCAAGAAAAATTGTAACTTTTAGTTCAGATCAACAGTAAACTGATGAACACTGGTGGTGAACAGTTAGTCGGAACCAAAATGGTGAACAGTACCCTGATGAATAGTGCGACAGCAACAATTTCGAAAACTTTCGAAAACTTTGGATAATCCGTCAAAGTTTGAGGCTTTTCGTCAATCTAACTTCTAAACTCGTCAGAGGTCAAGACTACGAAAATAGAATTTTTCTCCTATAATCAAACTTCAATATAAAGTACTTAAAGGACGAAGAAAGATAGAACAACACCTTGAGTTCACAAGGAAAGAGATAAAACTCTGAAAATATTATTGATAATAGATTCTGCCCATAACTCTTAGGCATTCATCCTTATTTATTATTCTAGAAGTTCTATATTCCCAATCAGATTAGGACGTAGAATCCAAGTAAACTACTAAAGCTAAGTATTGTTTTCCTAATCTGACTAGGAAATAAAAAAAATTATGAAGAAAACAATAAAAAAATAAAACAAGTTTCTAAATAAAATTCTATCTAATAAAAGAAGTAAAATTATTAAACAATCCTAATTTTGCTCGTCTACTTGTACCGCATCAAGAACTCAACATGTGAATGAAAGAGGACATCAAGGAGGAGTGAACAAGCAAGGAAGCAAGCCATTTGAAGAATTGGAACTCAGGCTGAACAGCCTTGGACAGCAAACCAAAATTCTGCCTAGAAATTTAGTTTTAGTAATATGTTTTTACAGCCTAGTTATTTTGACTTTACTTGGACTTTTCCACTTATTATTAGCTGCCATCTTTATGTTATAAGCTAGCTTAAGAGGCCTAATTAAGTCTCTAGTCATGTTTGGGGCTGAGCCTATAAATAGTCCATCATTTATATTGCATTAGAACAATTAACTTGACAAACACTTTTCAGAAATTTGTTTGAATTCCAAATGGATTCAACATGGTTCTTGACCGAGAGTTGCTAGGGCTCTTAGCAAAACTATAGGGTTTATCAATGCTTGGCTAGGGTGATTGATTTGGTTTGAAGAAATCCAAACTAATAGATCATATTGGAAAACAATCATGGTCATTAGTCACTAGCTTGAATCTCTTATTAAAGTCTTGGGCAAAATTTCAGATTATGAGTGACCTTGGGTTTGGATAGATGGATGTTGAAATTCCAACCATAATTCAAGAGATTCACATCAATTGATGATGAGTCTCGAACATAAAAAATGCATTAATACGACAATGCCTGGGTGATACTGGTATGACATCAAATCTACCATTTTTGGGAATTTCTACCAATTTTATTCACATAACAATGTGTGGATGTCAAAATTTATTGATGTTTTTTCTTTCAATTCAGTGGTGGATGTACTCCCACTTTCAGTCCTTACTCCCGTATTTATGCATGAGTGCTTGTCCCGGAGCTTCTATATCCTGCACTACATGGCACCCAAGGTGCCTTCTTCTTTGGAGTCTTATTCAGTCCACTTCCAAAGTGAAGTGGCATGTTTTATTGGATGTGGTAAGCAATCAACCTTTCTACTTATGTTTTTTTTTTTTTTTTTGAAATCAACCTTTCATAAATTAAATTACGATGTACATAGGCATTTGTTTCATCACTATTCATTGAGCCAAATGAGCATGAGCGACAGAAGCTATATTGGACTGATTTTGACGGCCTCCCTTATATTCCATCTGTTTGTTAGGGGGCTTTGAAGCCTAGCTCATTTTGGGAGGTCGTCCGACTTCAACGACTCCCCTCTTCGATTATAGATCTTAGTCTAATGATATTTGAATTAGTAAATTGTAAACTAAATAGTCTAATTTATTGTGTCTGTTTTTTTTTTTTTTTTTTTTTAAGTCACCTGGTCCGATAGTTAGGGATGCTGAGATTGTCGCAGACGAGGAGGAGCATTTCGAGGAGCGACCTCTCTCCCCTATGAGATCATAAGATATTGGTGTGGAGGAGGACCGCCAACAGGTATGTATCTTTTATGGTTTTATTAAATCAAACATTTAATTTAGTTGGTAGCTAATATAATTTTTGTTTAAAATTATAGTATGCTCCCGAGAGCATTGAGAGGCAATCTCGTTCTGTATGATAACCTATCTCAGGACTATATTAGCAGAGTATGAGGAGTAGGTCCATGCCCACTTTGTCGAGCACCAGAAGTGGGTGAGTTCCCAATTAGAGCTGCATAAATATCTGGCCCTTGCTTGGCACACTACTGTCCTACAACGCTTCTCTGAGCTCGAGAAGCAACTAGATGAGCTAGAGAGGCCTCGTTTAGAGCCTCAGCCACGATTATCAGACATCTCCTCATCTACACCAGGTTAGTATACGCTCTACAATCTAAAATTAGTTAAATGGAGCATTAGTTATTGATTATATTCTAACTGTATTTTTTCATTTTTTTTTTTTAAATTAGCATGAGAAGATGACTAGTGGTACCCCCCAGGTTAGTTTATTTACAATAGTTCATATTTACTTAAATTTTCGTAGTTATTTATGTTAATTATAAATGGTTAGTTTATTTTAACTAACAACTAGAGGGGGATGTTAGTGAGAGGGAAGATGCAGATCCACCTACTCCAGTTGTGGTCCACATTACACCCCAGGTTAGTTTAAACATTTCTTGATTTTTTAATATTTCATATTTACACTGATTTTCATAGTTAGTTATTTTAATTAAAAAAGGTTATTTAATTTTAAATAACAACCAGAGGGGGATGTTAGTGAGAGGGAGGTTACATTAGCTCCACATAGTACTGTTGTCTTCGACCGCGCTATTCAAGTGAGTAATGACGTTATTAGTTAAGTCAATTAGTAATTTTTTTATTTCATACTTATATCTATTCAAGTGTCTTTAATTTAATTTTATTATGTTCTAATGGTTGGATTTTAAATTATTTCAGGAGGGAGGATGCCCAATTCGGACTAATGGTTGAGCTACAAGCTCATGTCACTCTTCACGGACCTCCCTCACCACATAGATTTTGGGGTCCAAAGAAGAAGCCTAGAACGACGTAAGGGAGAGAGTCAAGTCCGGTGGTTGTGCCACAAATTTGGTCCAAGGCATTTTTGGTGGATACTACAGAAAACCAAATGCTCTTGGATAATTTCTGCTTTTCAGGAGAATCAGAGAGGTATTTATTTTAATTCCATTAATATAATATAACTTAATTCATAACTAAGTTTGTGTGTCTTTTTTTAGTATGTTAGACTTATTATTTATTTTTTCTTTTAATTATATTTTTTATATGATAGACATTGGCCGAGGGGGAATCCATTCCTTAAACTGGAACTTTTCGAAAAAAGTTCGGGATTGCATGCAGGAGCCGGAGGACCCTCATGGCGATCAGTTCATCCGAGGGCTCCGACTAGCATCTAAAGGGCAATTGAAGGCCTATCCTATGGTGCACTGGTTCACCATTGCCCCACCTTACCTTTATGTAAGTATAAAATTCATTTCTATCAAATGTTTTACCTCAATGCTTATTATAGAATATCAATTTTAACTAATTCAAATTGCAGAGTATGTTCCAAGGCGCTTTCCTTTCTACTTCCGCTGGACATATAAGCTCGATGATGGTTTTATCGAATGGGTCTGGGGAGTTGGAGAAGATGATGAGGTTGCATGGTGGGAGGTCGAGGAGGTAATAAACATGGTTATTATTTAAGGTTATATTTTAAGTTATATTTTATATTAATTAATTCAATATTAGCAATATATTTGTAGGTCCTGATGCCATGTTAAAACCAGAATCATTGGGTATTGTTGCGGATCTTGCTATCATACTATATGATCCGAAGCCATCTCTAGATACAGTTGTGATGGAGTGGAGGAAAGAGATGATGGAGCTGGTTTGTGAGATGTTGCCACACCTTCTAGTACAAGCCGACTATTATTCCATGATGGGAGTTGTTGTAGCTCCACCTTCCAAGTTCGACCATTCTTTTATTGGCATTAAATATTTCCCTAGTCAGCCTGATTTGACTAGTTGTGCTGCCTACATTGCACATTACATCTTAGGAAGATGCCCTTATTGGATGCTATTTCAGATGCACTCCAGCGCATCAAGTATAAGATGGCTTGGATCACTCATTCATGGAGCAGCATGTTGTAGTTTTTATTCCCAATGATTTTTTTTATTTATATTATGTAAATATTTTGCACACAATGTAAATTATATGAATGAAAATGAATTATGTTGATGTTTTATTTGGATTCTATAAATATTTTGCACACAATGTAAATTATATAAATGAAAATGACTTATGTAGTTGTTTTATTTATATTTTGTAATTAAAATGAATATGAAAATAATTACAAGTCATGAATCATCTCAACACCGACATCACCTTCAAAAAAATCCATACTCTGATCTAAGACACTTACATTAATATTAACAAACTCTCCCACTTCATGTTGCCTCCGACTTTTCTCTAGAAACTCGAGATTGTTGGGTAGATACTGGATTAATGTGCATTTCTTAAGTTTCGTCATTTGATATTGTAATCTGTACTTCGGGAAGTGGGGCTTCTGCATTGACTGTGTTCATACAAGTTTGACGATTGTATCATTTTCTTTTGCATATTTTGCAAGCTTTGTTTTGTTGGTGTTGTTCACTTCGAGAGAGGAACCGACCTTCTTGTGATCTTCCTACCTCCCTTATATCAAACGGGGCATTGATAACCATATCTTCCAAACCTGCAATTCTATTCAAACTCAACCTCAATGTAACAGGCTGTATCGAAGGAGCATAAGTCATTCTCAATATTTCCGTGTCAAATGAATTTCCACAGTATTGAGTATGGTAGTGAGGCCCAATTTCCCCATAAAAGATTTAAAGATGATAAAAAAAAATTGGGACTATGATTTTAAATTTATTTTCTAAACAGAGAATATAAAAAAGACCATTCTGAAGGTCTCACATACCTTCCTTAAGGTCAAACCGACCTTCCAAAAAGTAAGGACGATCTCTTACCTCATGGAAGGTCTGTTTAACCTTCCAGAATTTCTTTCAAAATTATGCCAAGGTTTTTTCAATGGCTGGCGACAACAATAGCATGTTTACAAGGAATTCCTTCTAGTTTCCATCTCTGTCATCCACAAGTCCTTTGAATGATATCCACAATAACATTTGCTTCTTGTGGGTGATTACCAACAACATACACCTCCCTAGCTCGATTGGATGTAGTATGTAGTCTTTCTTGGTCAACCTTCACAGCTTCCTTCTCAATTCGTTCCACAGCACGTTTGGTAATAATATTAGGCATTGTAGCTGCTGGTTTTTGTTGTTTATTGAACCAACTCTGACACATACCCCTATAAAACTCGAGAGCAGATGTAATAGGCAACTTCCGAGCTGTCTTGATCATTTCATTGAAGGACTCCACAAGATTGCTTGTCATTTGGTTGTATCGATTATTCGGACAGTAAGCAAGTGACCAACCCAATCGCTCTACCTCAACATCTAACCACTGATGAACTCTAGGGTGTATATATTGAATGTCCTTAAAGTAGTAGTTGCATTTTTGCTTATCATAGGCATATGCAGCACTTTTAAAAATCATTGCAGCACGAGGATCTCTGCACTTTGTCTTTAAGTTTTCCTTCAAATGTCGAAAAGAAAAGACATGTGGAACCTCAGGATATAGTCTTCTCACTGCGTGTAGTATGCCTTTGTATCAATCAGATACAATTACCAAATTATCCCACAATCAGTATGAAGTTCTTAGTCTTTTTAAGAACCACTCCCATGAATCATTGCCCTTCTCTTCACCAAATCCAAATGCAAGGGGAAAAGTTTGTCTGTTTCCATCTACATAGACAACTGCATAAATTTTACCCTTGTATACATCTTTCAAATGTGTTGCATCTATGATAATGACGGGTTTCATGTACTTGAAACCCTTGTTCGAAGGACCATGAGCACAAAATGACCTCAAAAAATGCTCCTCCGTCAATGCCGTGCTAGTCATTATGCCGAGCATTGTAAGCTCCAAGAGGTAGAAGTATGATGGAAGCTAACTAAATGAGTCCTCTGGAGTTCCATAAGCTATGTCCTTTGCACGTTGTAAAGATCTTCAAGCTTCGGTGCATCCTAAGTTCACTGCATAATTCTTTCGCATGTCTTAAATCACATTTTTGGGGGTGTGATTCTTGACGATTTTAGTAAAGTACAAACGACCAATTGTTGATACACTTACATCTCCGTTTTGGTTTTGCTGTACTGTTTGAATGCAAGTGTGATTCAAGACAAACTTGTGAATCATCCATATCTGACATCCAGCTCTACACTATGCACGTATCATAAAAGTGCAATCTTTCTGATTCTTGAATCCTGCCTTATCCTAACATACCAGGTGATAAGAAAACCTGTTCTCGAGTGAATATTGATCGACTATTGCCATCAATTTATCCTTATTGTTAAAATTGCATCCTTCCTTATCGAACCCACAAGTGGAATGGTTTCATCTTTGGAATAATGCACTTCTTCATCCTCACCCCAATTCATGTTTGTGAATTGAGTAAAAGGTTCCGACATAAATTGCTCAAAAGGTTCGAGAACGTCATCATCAACATTGTGGATATTTTCTTCTTTATAATCATCATTGTCATTATCATCATCATTGATGTTTATGTTTTCGGAAGGCCCAGGTTCATTGTTTAGTGGTGGGAATATCGCATTCGGATTAGGGGTGTAAATGAGATGAGACTATTCGGGAACGGTTCGAGCTCGGCTCGAGCTCGACTCTCTTATTAACGGAGCTGAGCCGAACCCTTATATATTCGTTCATTTAGGTTCGAGAGCCTAAAAGAGTTTTTAATATATATATTATAATCATTTATTTATATATTATATAATATAATATATTTATTATATAAATTTTTATTTAAATATATAATATTTATTTTTTGTAAAATAAATTTTACATTTTAATATACAAAGATTTTTTATATTATGTTAATAACATTAATATAATATTCCTAAATTTTAAGACATCTCTTTAAATAAAAAAAATTTTAAATAAAGGAGCACTTGCCCATTCATTTTTTTTGTTTGAAGAGTCTTTCTACACCATTTCTTTTGACAATTAAATCAAATTGTTTAAAACATAAACATTGAAAGGCAAACTTTAACATCAACATAGGCATCTGATACAAAACCAAAACCCTTATTGGTTTGTTCCAGGAAACATAAGGACGAGGTACATGATAGAAAAGAAGGTCTAGTATTGGACCAATTCTTAGGTTTATTTGGTCTTGATATTTGTTCCAGTTTTTCAACAAAGAATAAGGGAAGTGGACTCAACTGAGGGCTTATCTATAGAGTAGTTTCATTGAATTTATCTTGTTTTGAGAGAGTTGTCTTTCTCGAATTGGACAACTTTATTAATTTTCAGTAAGAAAAACACTTTATTTTACTCCTAATCTCTCTATTTTGATCAATTTGGTATTAGAGCAGGTTGAATCAGGATGGTGAACACAAGAAACTCATCTTCCAATCCACAACTAGATAACCAAACCAATCTTTCTCAAACGCCATTCCCAATTATTTGAATGGATTGATTGGATGGAATTAAAAGAGAATCGATATAATTGGATTTGTTGATTTCATCTATATATTATAATTAGTATCCAAATCGAGTTGAAGACATTATTAAATATTTTTTTAAAAAAATATGTACAATATATATAATATTATAAAATATAACTATTAAATATATTTTTTTAATAAAACAATCTGCCAACCAAAACCCTAGGCCCCTACATGATATCAGCATAATGAGCTAGATGTATGGGGCCCATACTATGGGCTATCCCTATATGGAGATGGAGGGAGACCTGAGATGAGATGTGTGCGGCTGTGCCTACGAAATGACTAGGGTTTTCTTCCTTTCACCCATGATCCCACACAAGCCACATGCCACACCTCTAGTGGCTACACCTTGAAGCTTCTTCTTTTCTCTTGGCTATTTGTCCCACATCGAAGAGCTTAGCATTGAGAAGCCTGGTCCCTTCTATATTTAGAAGAGGAAATGCAACCCAGAAGTGTAAAATTCACAATCAATGAGACATGACCGGCTAGTTCAATATTGGTTGAACCGCTACCGATTGGATCGATACCTTTTAAGGTCTAGTCTAAAAAATATTGATGTATTATAATTTCATTTTGAATTTTAAATATTATTATTGTAAAATTTAATTTTAATAAATGAGTTTGATTTTGAGTTGATCTTACACGAGCTTGAATTTGAATTTTTAATCTTTTTAAACGAGCTCGAGGATTCCTTATTCTTTACAAGCCGAACTTGAGTCTAGATATTTAGGCTCTTGAGAGCCCGAGCCCGAGCCCGAATCAGAGCTCGACAGAATATAAACGACTTGAGCCTAGTAGATTCGGGCTCAACTCGGCTTGTTTACACCCATAATCAGGATACCTTTCATACTTATTAACAAGATCATCCCTTGCATTATCACCACCACACTAATGTAATCTTTCAATTTTGTTAACGACCACTATTCTAGGATTAACTTCCCCCATCAAATATATGATCCCGTATATGATGCAAGAACAATATCAAAAAGATCGGCTAAACAAAAAGAAGAACTGGAAATTTGTGAAAACTCTCTAGTTTTCGGGAAAACGACCAAAGTAAAAAATTATTAATAATCAAAAGCTGCTCAAAGTTGTAAGAAACCGACATTAAATAACCTAAAAAGAAACTTGAACCTAATCGTAATTTTAAAACCAATGAAATTATAAAAATACCCCTATAACACTAAAAAACCCGAAAAAATACAAAAATGCCCAAAAGTCCATCAAGATGATCCCGATGGCCAAAAAAGGTCTTACGTCATAGCAAAGCGATGTCTACTGCTTGTTGGACCGTTTCGAGTCACCCAGTCAAATTTGAGCCTATTTCGAGCTCAGACCAGTGCCTCGGTAATAGTGCTCTAGCATCATCCCTCCCGGCTAGGAAAAGATTCGCTCTCGAATCTGACTCATCCTTGCCAGCCACATCAACTGCTAAATTCTCCTCGTCCTCGGACTGGTAAGGTGACAAATCAACAACATTGAAAGTACCTGACACATTGTACTTGCCGGGCAAATAAGTCTTGTAGGCATTGTCGTTAATTCGCTCCCACACCTTGAATGGCCCATCTGCGGGCGATTGCAATTTGCCAAATCTGCTTTCTCTAAACCTCTAATTTCTATGCTGAATCCAAACCAAATCACCCTTTTCGAACACAATCCTTCTTTAATGCTTATCAACTCGATGCTTGTGTTGTAAATTCTGCCGGTTAATCCTCGCATGAACATGAGAATGCAGCTCCTTGATCTGCCTAGCACGTTCCTCTGCGTCAGAGCTGAATTGGCTATGAACCAGTAATGCAGTAAGGTCCAGTGGAGTACCTGTCGTTGTAGCTTCTCATGCCCTATAGGTGACAAACTTGAAGGCATCTCTTTTGGTACTACATTAGCAAATTCCTACAGCATTGGAGCAATCTGCTTAGGAAGCCTGGACTAATCCGCAATTTGTTCCAGAACATCTGATGCAAAAACTTCTCTCGCCTTGATTGTTTCCTCCCGAAATTCTACTCTGGATAGCAAATTCTTTGTGGCCTCCTTCCTCAAATCCGTAGGACCCCGTGTGATACTTTTGCCATCCTTGCTAAAGGTGTATGTGTATCCATCATGTTTCGCCTTCCTATCATATTGCCACGGCCTCCATAAAAGAATGTGACAAGCATTAATAGGCAAACATCACATTAGACCTCGTAAGTGTATTTCTTCCAATCGAAAACTGCATTAGGCATCACTTGCTGACTTTAACTTCATTGCCATTCTTCAGCCACGACAACTTGAAAAGTTGCGGTGCTCAATTGTTTCTAAATCTAATTTTTCTACCATCATCATAGAGACCACATTCTCACAACTACCGCCATCAATAATGATGTTACAAACCTTTCCCCTAGCAGTACATCGAGTATGGAAGATGTTGTGCCGCAAGAGTCATCTTCAGCTGCTGCCACACTTAGCACTCGTCTAATCACAAGTGACTCTCCCAAATCAGCATACACAATATCCTCGTCATTCTAGACGGTGCCAGATTCCCTTTCATCTTCATCAAACATCGGTTCAAAGACTTCCTCGCTGAGTGTCACGAATTGCCTACTTGGACAGTCTGCCTGAAAGTGTCCAATACCTTGACATTTAAAACGATGCTTAGTCGTCCCTGCTTCTTTGCCAGTTCCGTTGTACTATCCTTCCTGGACTACCGATTTACCCTTTTCCCTTTCACTCATAGTCGCCGCCGTTGTCGCCGCTAAAGAGGATTGTAGACCGGGTTTGTTCTGAAATCGATTTGGAAACCTAGATCCCTAACCACTACTCTTCCGCCTATACTGCCTTTCGACATTCAGGGCCAATATGCAAACATCTTCATATGTCCAGTATTGCTGCAGTTGAACCACATCTGCGATTTTAAGTCTTCAAACCTGCCAAAAACCTGAGCCACCATCTACTCATCTTCTTCAGCAAAGTCGCACCTCATGCGCAACCGATCAAATTCCGCGATGTACTGCTCCACCGACAAATCATGTTGCCTAACAGAATGATAATCAATAAACGCCTCCTGCCTATAGTGCGTCGGTAGGAACTTCTTCCGCAACAGTATCTTCATCTTGTCCCAAGTCAAAATTTTCAACTTCCCTTCTCTTGTGCATTGCTTCTTAACATGCTCCCACCAAATCGAAGCATGCTTTCTCAATTTTATCACCACGATCTTAACCTTCTATTGCCCGGTCAAATCTCAATTTTTCTTGTTGACTTTCCTCAAGCATAGATCACAAGAAAAGCAGATTCCTCAAGCATTTCTTGTTGACCTTCCTTAAGAAAAACTTTTCTTGTGATCTAGAGGAATTTGCTTTTGTTGCTGTGGTTGAAATGCTGAGCATGGTTAGGGCTTTATTCTTGAGGACGACGATGTTGAATTGCTTGGCGGATAGGCGTTTTCTTAGTTTAGCATTTTGAACAAATGATACCAATAGTAGGCCTGAGAGTATGGAACTTCCCATTGTTCTGGGAACTTGTCCTACTTGATGACTTTTTCAGGCGGGTTATTTTCTTTTAAGAAATTAGCACGATCTGGATTATAACTCGGAGGTTCTGGAGAAGTATTCAGAGATTTCAAGTGGGCGAATAGTTCATCACGACCTAGTTTCATAGTTGGATCAATGATGGGCTCCTTGGATAGAATCCACTTGGTGATCGATGGAGAAGGCCGAGGTTTGTAATAGATTCCTTCGAAATTCATATGCATGGCCATAACATAATCCAAGTGTACTATGTACACCTGATATGTCTTCATCGGATCACTGGAGAGGCTCTGGCAACAATCATTGTACCAATCCTGTGGTGACTGGAAAAGGGTAAAATAATTCCAAAGGAATGTACTAGCGAATTGATTGGGATTGGCAAAAAAGGTTTTGAAATTGTGGACTTCGATTTCTATAGGATAATAGCAAAGGATTGCTAGAGTCCATAAATACCGAAACTTATTTTTTGAAAGAGGATTTGTCCGGGAAAACACAGAAATGTTGGTGTAGGGATAATCAATGTCTAAAGCTACTTCTTGGAAGTGGTTTTCTTTTTGACAGGTCAAGGATAGGTGTTGGAAAACCGTCTTTCTGGCATATCTTTTGACTTGTTCTATTGTTTCACAATGGGTAAAATTCTCAGATGGTGAAGATGAAGGGTACAGGTTTGGGTAGGCTTCCAAAGAATAAGGTAGGTAAGGGTTTTTTCTTTGGTCTGGATAAAAGGTCAGCTAGGACATTAGATTCTCCTTTAATGTGTTGGACTTGGAATTGGTATTTGGAGAACCAATCTTTTAAGCGAAGAAGTTGAGGCTCGAGGATGGCTTTGTTTTTGAATTCCGTGATCTTTGGGAAAGAGGAGTCATCCATCTGCACGGTGAAATCATGACTGATCAGATGAAATTCAAATTTTTGATACCATACTTAACTGCTAAAATTTCCTTGATTGCAGTGTGGTAGTGCTTTTTTGCATCCTTGAACTGGCCACTGGCATGACAGTAATAATGTTTCTGGCCATTGAGTTCTTCAATGAGGATTGCTTCCTAGAAATCATCACTAGCTTCTGTCTATAAGATCCTGTGACCTGTGGATGGAATGTGAAGTGGAAGGGGTTGTTGACACATTTGTTTAAGGGCTTGGGGGGCTATGGTGTGTTTAGGACTCCAAGGAGGTGGTTTTTTCTTCAAGAGTTGTGACAACAGATTGGATTCCTTTCTCTCCCTACTCTCTCTGTGTCATGGTTGTTTCCTTTCTCTCCCTACTCTCTCTTTGTCATCCCTCAGAATCTAAAAATCCTTATTTCTTCCCCCTACAAAATGAAAGTGTGCATACCAGAGTGTAGGGAGGTAGAGATGTGACAGCAGATTGGATTCCTTCAAGAGTTGTGACAACAGATTGGATTCCTTTCTCTCCCTACTCTCTCTTTGCAAACCTTCATTTTGTTGGGGCAAAGAAATAAGGATTTTTAGATTCCGAGGGATGACAAAGAGAGAATAGGGAGAGAAAGGAAACAGTCATGGAAAACACTTCGAGTCCTAGTTCAAGTTCTCAGCTCGTAAATATTTCCAGTTTTTTGCCTCTACCTAAGCATTCTTTACATTCTGCAAATATATGGAACCTAGTAGAATACACTACTGTCCCAGAGTTGGTCTCTGTAGAGGAATCAGTCAATCCTCTTATGAGTCCATATAACATTTACAAAAAGAGAGGATCTTTTCCTCCAGGTATCAGATCTATTCGGCAACTACTCAAATCCACAGTCCCAAAGACGAAGGAGTATGTCCAGTCTCCCAAGCTAGACCAGTGCGACATTCCATACTCCTCCAAAGAGAAGTATGTTACCCTTAACATACTCCCAGAGATGATAGCACAATGGAGAGCCAAATGTTACACACACCTTCACATCGGTAGCGTCAGACTTGTTTTGATTAATAGCGGTAGGAAGTGCCACCTAGTGACAGCTCAAATTGCACTCTTAGATTCGAGATTACTCAGCTACGAGCAAGCAGTCATTGGCATGGTAATCACAACTCTCAACTCGGGAACTGTTATCTTAACATTATTCCCTAACTATGTCATATCTCTCCAAGACCTAAACTTGTGCACAGCCTTGAAAGTTCAACTTCAACTCACTAGCACATCTCTCACTCCCACCTCAATGATGGCCACTTTGCATCATCAGATGGTTTATCGGCTAGAGAATCATGCCCTTGATCAACAGAACAGTGGATCTCCAGATGCCTTAATGATCTTGGCTGATTTAGCCACAGAAGTCCCACCTTGGTTGAAATTCCAAGGCAAATCAGAAGGGAAGATCTCCAAAAGCTCATGATCGTAGAATGGATTACCAACTATGAGAATCTTCACCGACAAAAGGAACCAGTCTAAGCCACAATCTCAGCCTTCCAAAGGTTACTTGATGGAAGAGTCCAAACTTCTTTCAGAGTTCCTCCGTAGGAAGAATCTGGACAAATCTTCACACAATTAATGCTCAGGCCATATGACTCGGGAGACCAAAGCATGTAGAAGAGGGTACCGATATCCTCTTTCAACCATTCAGCTGTGCCTAGCTACACATCTCACATCAACAGCCACTGCATATGGGATGCCCTGGCTCTGGTCTTTGTGACCTTAAATGTTCAAGTGAAGAAGAAGATTCAGAAGAGGAAGATGAGGCTCCCAAGAGAAGACGAAGGTCGAAATGGATATCTGGTGGATGTTCATCCAGATGTCTTCCATATGATGATGATGAAGGCAAACTGACGACAATACCAGTTCCAAGGCTTTTCACCGGTTTTGAAGATTTCTACAGCAATTATCCTAGAGGACCAGCCTTACTACCTATGGCCAAAGAGAATCCTCCATCCGCCTATCCGTTTATCAAGAATATCTGAAAGAAGACGACGTAGTACCACGAGCCATCCTCTTGCCGTAAGAAGTCAGCAAAAATCACTCCAAGCGGGTCAACTCCAATCTCGTGCAAGATGAACAGACCTTCAAGGAATTCATATGCTTCAGACTTTCCACCCTTGGAAAGAAGAGAGAACAAGAAAGACAAACAAACCTCCCGACCTTACATTTCTCAAAAGGCAATCGATGAATATGGAAGATATATTCCTCTCAATCAGGTAAAAGAAGTCCTCAGCTGGCAGACTGATAACTCCGTTGCCCAGAATCTTGTCAAAACACGAATTGATGATCGAGTCAATCAGGTAGAGAAGAAGATTGACCACGTTGAGAAACTCTACCTTGACATGGTGAACAGGTACCACGTTCTTGATCGAGACCTCAAAGAGCTGATTCAGACCAGCACCACTTATTGCAGTGAATTTGATGAGAAATGCCATCCGAGACTTGAAAAGACAACTTGAAAACTATGAGAGGAGAAAGTCTCAGACTCTTCCGGTTCCACTATCTCCGTCACAAGGTTTCTCCATGCTCGGCATTCCCAATAATCCTCCGACGTTCCACAAGCCAACTCAACTCTTTGGTGGACCACTAAGTTTGGTTCTACCCAAAGTTGAAAAGGTTGTTGACTACAGTATGCTAGACCCTGACTTTTGGGTTAATTGGGAGAAAGAACATCCATATGTTTATCCAACAACGAAGAAAAAACATTCACGCCCAACTGCTCAGATAGAAGCCTTCTGGTCAGAAAGTTCAAAACATTCTTGCAAAGACAAGGTGAAAGCACCAATCCAGTCAAATGAAGTCCAACGTGAATTTCCAAGGAAAGATGAGTTTAAAGCCTCGGTCCAAGAAGGACCTATTCCAGCCAGACAACCTGATCTGGCTATTCTGACAGTCTCCGCAAAGCAGCCTAATCCGGCCAACAAGCTCCACAAAGCAACCTGATCCGGCTTTGACAATTCATCCTCCACAACAAACAGTGTCATTCCAAACCGATAAAGTTCTAACAACTTCCACACAAAATCCCGTGTTTGATGAAACTTTAATACCATTCGAAGATTCAAATGAAGATCCAGTGTCAAATGAAATTTTGACAGCCTCTGAGGACTCGAATGAAGATCCAGTGTCTGACAACATTTCAACACCCTCTAAAGACTCTAACGTCAAATCAATGTCTGAAACATCCTCAGAGAACTTTTAAGAGTCTACAAAATCCGGAGATGAAAAGATGGACATTTCATGGATCCTCATGACTACCCTAGGTCCCTCAGGATCGACCACATATGCTTAGGTCCATCACAGCCACAAAGAAGATACGGATGATAAGTCCATGGGAGATAACAGACCACCATCTCCACAATCGGCTCCTCCGGAGAAACCTTCAAAGACAACTTGTTTCACCTTTGATGACATTCCAGTTAGTAAGAGACGTGAAAGGTTCCAAGAAATGTCAGCCTGGGTTTATACACAGTTGTTAAATTAAGTATCTCTGAACCATATCCTGTCTGAGTTTTTAAGTCATTCTGTTAGCACATTGCATGATTGGTTTGTATCTTTAGATGCCATTGACAGGAACTTATTGCTTACAAGTTCTTTGGATTTTTTGGATTAATGTGATATTTAAAGAATTTGTAGGTGACTATTCTCATGAGATCAAACCGGCGAGAACAGACTTTTGCAGGTCGAAATGTTGTTCTTTGAGGCCTAAGGACATTGATAGGCATTACAAAAGAATGATAGAAATCTATTATCGCCTCAGTGGAATGAAAGACCCAAATCTCAAGCAAGTGTACATTTCGTCACTTCCAAAAAAGATCCAACCAGAGCTGAACAAAATGATTGAGCTCTCTTGAAATACTTTGGCAAATCTTGGACTTGCAGAGATCCACCGAGCTACATTCACATGCCTCGGGAAGCTTTGTGAAAGAAGAAAAGTCGTGGAGAATTTCTTCCACGGAAAGAAGTAGCTCGAGAAGATCTGCAATAGGAACTATGAGATTGGGTGCCCCAAGTCAAAGAAATCGAACTGTAGGGGTAAGGTCACGAAGAACAGACCTTTGAAGCAAAAGAAGTACAAATCAAAGAAAAATCTTAAGTACTTCAGATGGAAAGCATCAATCAAACGGAAGTCAGACAGATGTTTCTTCCGCAGAAAAGAAGGGCCACTTTGCAAGGAATTGTCCAAACAAAAGGGCCAAAGATTCAAAGTTCGTCTTGCAACTAATGGTGGACCATCCAGAATCTGATGTTGAATCGGTGTTCTTCGAGCAAAGCCATCCCAACCAGGATACTACCTTTGCCATTGAAATTACAAATTCTGAGTTTGAATTTTCTGAGAATGATTTTGAACAAGAATAATGTTCACCAGTTTTTAATCTTACTAAAGTTTCAAATATAAATTCTTTAACTGATATTTGTCCTCCTCATGTGCAGGCCTCCTTGTTAATGTCTAAGTATGTACGGCCAGTCAAAGCAATTGGATTCTTAGACACAGGTGCCATGAAGACAATGATGAATCCAGAAATTTTGCCACCAGAATTTTGGACAAATACTGACGCCCAGTTCTAGGCAGCAAACGGAGAAATCTTCCAGGGTGTTCTCATTTCAAAACATCCAGTTGGAATAAAGTTTTTCCCTGATTGCATAATTTAGATCAAAGTTTTCGGGAAAAAACTTCACGGTAAAGATGTTCTTATCGGATGCGATATTTATGCAAAAGTAGAAAGGCTACCAGTTCTTCCTCACGGCATCCGATTCAAACATCAGTTCCAACCTTTTACTCTTGTTACTAATATGTTTGCTATTTCTGATACTACTGGCAAATTTCTTTCAATAGCTAACATGTTACGAAATTTTTGTGTAGATTCTCATGCCAACTTTAAGCACAGCAATCCGCTTTGGAAAAATGAAGAGTTCTTTGTTAAGCTTCCTTTTAAGCTTAATGAAGATATCAACCCAACAAAAGCAACACATCCAGGCATGACTCCAGATGATCTTAAACTTGCTCGAGAAAAGTGTGCACAACTGCTACAACAAGGTTTAATCGAGCCAACTAATTCTAGTTGGACTTGTCAAGCCTTTTATGTCAACAAAAGAAGTGAGCACGTCAGAGGTAAGAAAATGTTAGTCATTGACTATAAACCTTTAAACCAGTTTTTAAAGATGACAAGTTCCACTCCCACGGATTCAAAACCTTTTTACTTACTTAGCGGGAGGAAAAATATTTTCAAAGTTTGATTTGAAAGATGGTTTTGGACCGTTAGGAATTGCACCTAATGAACGATTTAAAACTGCTTTTTGCATTCCTAAAGTTCAATATCAATGGACGGTGATGTCATTTGGGCTGAAGGTACCTCCTTCAATTTTTCAGAAAGCAATGATAAAAATTTTTGAGCCCATCCTTCATAGTGCTTTGATTTACATTGATGATATCCTTCTCTTTTCAAAAGACGATGAAGCCCATTTGTCACTGTTAGAACAGTTCTTTGACATCGTCAAATCCCTGGATATCATGATCTTAGAAAAGAAAAGCTCCATCGGCCTTCATGAGATTGAATACCTCGGTATGAAGATCTCAGACGATAAAATCCATCCATTTCCTCACCTTGTTGAAACCCTTCCTTCATTCCCAAATGAGAGCCTGTCCGTACAAGAGATCTAGCAATTCCTTGGAATCATTAACTGCATCAAAGCCTTCCTGCCTAACTCTTCTAAATACACCAGTTTGATGTCACAACACCTGATGAAAAAACCACCTCCTTGGAGTCCCGAACACACCATAGCCGTCCAAGAAATTGTGATAACAGACTATTGTATTTAGAGGAGTTATTAAGGAAGGCTTTGATGTAGTTAATGAGGCCAAGGACTTGCTGGATCTCTTTTACGAACAGGTTCTCATTTAGGAATGAAGGAAGGGTTTCAACAAGGTGAGGACCTGACTGGATTTTACTATCTGAGATCTTTTTTCCAAGGTATTCAATCTCATGAAGGCCGATGGAGCTTTTCTTTTCTGAGATCATGATACCCTGGGATTTGAAAATGTTAAAGAACTGTTCTAACAGTGACAAATGGGCTTCATCGTCTTTTGAAAAGAGAAGGATATCATCAATGTAAATCAAAGCACTTTGAGGAATTTTTATCATTGCTTTCTGAAAAATTGAAGGAGCTACCTTCAGCCCAAATGGCATCACCTTCCATTCATATTGAGCATTAGGAATGCAAAAAGCAGTTTTATATCGTTCATTCGGTGCAATTCCCAACTGCCAAAAACCAGCATTCAAATAAAACTTTGAAAATATTTGTGCTCCCGCTAAATAAGTAAAAAAGTTTTGAATCTGTGGGAGCGGAAACTTGTCATCTTTTAAAAACTGGTCCAAGATTTGCCAAACTATTTCCAGAGAACTCAATCATTTTGTTTAGCTCAGGTTGGATCTCTTCTGGAAGTGAGGAAATGTACACTTTCTTGAGATTTGGGTCTTTCATTCCACCGAGGCGATAACAGATTTTTGTCATTCTTTTGGAGTGCGTATTGATGTCCTTAGGTCTCAAAGAACAACATTTCCTCTTGAAAAAGTCTGTTCTCGCCTTTTTGACCTCAAGAGAATAGTCACCTACAAATTCTTTAAGTATCACATTAACCCAAATATCCAAAGAACTTGTAAGCAAAAAGTTGTTGTCAATGGCATCTAAAGATATAAACCAATCATGCAATGTGCCAACAGAACGACTAAAAAACTCAGACAGGATATGGTTCAGAGAAACTCCCTTTAACAACTGTGTATTAACCCAGGCTGACATTTCTTGGAACCTTTCACGTCTCTTGATACCTAGAATGTCATCAAAGGTGAAACAAGTTGTCTTTGAAGGTTTCTCCAGAGGAGCGGGTTGTGGAGATGGTCGGTTATTTGCCATGGACTCATCATCCGTATCTTCTTCATGGCTATGATGGACCTCAGCATATGTGGTTTATCCCGAGGGACATGGGGTGGTTATGAGCATCCTTGAAATGTCCCTTTTTCATCTCTGGATTCTGTAGACTTGGAAAAGTTCTCTGAGGATGATTCAGACATTGATTTGACGTTAGAGTCTTTAGAGGCTGTTGAAACGTCATTAGACACTGGATCTTCATTCGAGTCTTTAGAGGCTATCGAAACATCATTTGAGTCTTCAGATGGTGTTGAAGTTTCATCAGACATGGGGTCTTCTGTGGAAGTTGTTAGAATTTTATTGGTTTGGAATAACACCGTGAGTTGTGGATAATGAATTGTCAAAGCCGGATCAGGTTGCTTTGTGGAGCTTGTCCAAACGGCCGGATCAGGCTGCTTTGTGGAGACTGTCAGAAAAGCCGTATCAGGTTGTCTAGCTGGAATAGGTCTTTGTTGGATCGAGGCTTTGAACTATTCTTTCCTTGGTAATTCAAGTTTGGATTTCATTTGATAGGGCTAGGGCTTTTGCCTTGTAATTGTGAGAATGTCTGGAACTTTCTGACCGAAAGGGTTCGGTTTGAGCAGTTGGGCGTGAATGATTCTTCTTCATTGTTGGATGAACATATGGATGTTCTTTCGACCAATTTACCCAAAAGTTAGGGTCTGGCATACTGTAGTCAGCAACCTTTTCAGCTCTGGGTAGAACCGAACTTAGTGGTCCACCAAAGAGTGGAGTTGGTGTGTGGAACGTCGGAGGATTGTTGGGAATGCTGAGCATGGAGAAACCTTGTGATGGAGATAGTGGAATCGGAGCAGTGTGAGACTTTCTCTTCTCATAGTTTTCAAGTTGTCTTTTCAAATCTCAAATCTCATGGCGTTTCTCATCAAATTCACTGCAATAAGTGGTGCCGGTTCGAATCATCTCTTTGAGGTCTCGATCAAGAACGTTGTACTTGTTCACCATGTCAAGGTAGAGTTTCTGAATGTGGTCAATCTTCTTCTCAACTCGGTTAACTCGATCATCCATTCGTGTTAGGACACAATTCTGGGCAATCGAGTTGTCAGTCTGCCAGTTGAGGACTTCTTCTACTTGATTGAGGGGAACATGTCTCCCGTATTCATCGATTGCCTTCTGAGAAATTTAAGGTCGGGAGGTTCATCTGTCTGCCTCGTTCTCTCTTCTTTCCAAATGATTAAGGTCTGAAGCATAGGAACTCCTTGAAGGTCTGTTCATCATGCATGGGATTGGAGTTGACCTGCTTGGAGTGGTTTTTGCTGACTTCTTCTTACAGCAAGAGGATGGCTTGTGGTATTGGAGTTGACCTGCTTGGAGTGGTTTTTGCTGACTTCTTCTTACAGCAAGAGGATGGCTCGTGGTACTCCATCGTTTTCTTTAAGATCTTCTTGATAGAGTTATAGATGGATGGAGGATTTTCTTTGGCCATAGGCAGTAAGGCCGATCATCTAGGATAAGGGCTTTAGAAATCCTCGAAACCAATGAAAGGCCTTGGAACTGGTATTGCCGTCGGTTTGCCTTCATCATGATCATGTGGAGGACACCCGGATGAACATCCACCAAATTTCCTTTTCGACCTTCGTCTTCTCTTGGGAGCCTCATCTTCCTCTTGTGAATCTTCTTCTTCACACGAACATTTATAGTCACAAAGACCAGAGCCAGGGACATCCCATATGAAGTGGCCGTTGATGTGAGATGTGCAGCTAGGCTTAGCTGAATGGTTGAAAGAGGATATTGGTACCCTCTTGTGTGAAGATCTATCCAGATTCTTCCTTCGGAGGAACTCTGAAGGAAGTTTGGACTCGTCCGTCAGGCAGCCTTCGGAAGGCTGAGACTGTGGCTTGGACTGGTTCTTCTTTTCGGTGAAGATTCTCGTTGTTGGTAATTGATTCTACGGCATGAGCTTTTGGAGATCTTCCTTTCTGATTTACCTTGGAATTTCGATCGAGGTGGGGACTTCTATGGCTGAATCTGCCAAGATCATTAAGGTATCTGGAGATCTTACGAGCTGAGAACTGGAACTAGGACTCGATGTGTTTTCCATGACTACTTCCTTTCTTTCCCTACTGTATCTCTGTCATCCCTCAGAATCTAAAAATCCTTATTTCTTCCCCCTTGCAATACGAAAGATTGCGTACCAGAATGCTGCGTTTGGGTTCTAATACCAATAGGGGAAGAAATAACAAGCAAAACGCAGTGTTCAACCATTCGGCTGAGCATAGCTACATATCTCACATCCATGGCCACTTCATATGGGATGTCCATGGCTTTGGCCTTTGTGACCATGAATGTTCGTGTGAAGCAGAAGATTCAAAAGAGGAAGATAAGGCTCCCAAGAGAAGGCGACGGTAAAAAAGGAATTCTAGTGGATGTTCATCCAGATGTCCTCCATACGATGATGATGAAGGCAAACCCACGACAATACCAGTTCCAAGGCGTTTTACTTGCTTTGAAGATTTCTACAGCCCTCATCCTAGAAGATTGGTCTTACTGCTTATGGCCAAAGGGAATCCTCCATCTGTCTATCCATCCATCAAGAAGATCTTAAAGAAGACGACGAAGTACCATGAGCCATCCTCTTGCCGTAAGAAGTCGGCAAAAATCACTCCAAGCAGGTCAACTCCAATCCTGTGCATGATGAACAAACCTTACATTTCTTAGAAGGCAATCGATGAATACGGGAGACATGTTCCTCTAAATAAGGTAGAAGAAGTCCTCAACTAGCAAACTGACAACGTCATTGCCCAGAATTGTGTCCTAACACGAATTGATGATTAAGTCAACCAAGTTGAGAAGAAGATTGACCACGTTGAGAAACTCTACCTTGACATGGTGAATATGTACAACGTTCTTGATCAAGACCACAAAGAGATGATCTGGACCGGCACCACTTATTGTCGTGAATTTAATGAGAAACGCCATGAGATCCGAGACTTGAAAAGACAACTGGAAAACTATAATAAGAGAAAGTCTCAGACTGCTCCGGTTCCACTATCTCCTTCACAAGGTTTCTCAATGCTCGGAATGCCCAACAATCCTCCGACATTCCACACGCCAACTCCACTTTTTGGTGGACCACTAAGTTCGGTTCTACCTAGAGCCGAAAAGGTTGTTAACTACAGTATGCCAGACCCTAACTTTTGGGTTAATTGGGCGAAAGAACATCCATATGCTCATCCAACAACGAAGAAAAAACATTCACGCCCAGCTGCTCAGACAGAAGCCTTCCGATCAGATAGTTCGAGACATACTCACAAAGACAAGGCGAAAGCACTAGTCCAGTCAGATGAAGTCCAACGAGAATTTCTTTGGAAAGAAGAGTTCAAAGCCTCGGTCCAACAAGGACCTATTCCAGCCAGACAACCTGATCCAGCTTTTCCGACATTCTCCACAAAGCAGCTTGATCCGGTGGTTCCGACAAGCTCCACAAAGCAACCTGATCTGGCTTTGACAATTCATCCTCCACAACTCGCGGTGTCATTCCAAACCGATAAAGTTCTATCAACTTCCACAGAAGACCCCTCGTCTGAAGAAACTTCAACACCATCCGAAGATTCAAATGAAGATCCAGTGTCAAGTGAAGTTTCGACAGCCTCTAAAGACTCGAATGAAGATCTAATGTCTGATGACGTTTCAACACCCTCTGAAGACTCTAACATCAAATCAATGTCTGGAACATTATTAGAGAACTTTTCTGAGTCTACAGAATCCGAAGATGAAAAGATGGACATTTCAGGGATCCTCATGACTACCCCGGGTCCCTCAAGATCGACCACATATGCTAAGGTCCATCATAGCCTCAAGATACGGATGATCAGTCCGTGGGAGATAACCGACCACCATCTCCACAACCCGCTCCTCCGAAGAAACCTTCAAAGACAACTTGTTTCATCTTTGATGACATTCCAATTAGCAAGAGACGTGAAAGGTTCCAAGAAATGTCAGCCTGGGTTCATACACAGTTGTTAAAGGGAGTATCTTTGAACCATATCCTGTCTGAGTTTTTTAGTCGTTCTATTTGCACATTGCATGATTGGTTTATATCTTTAGATGCCATTGACAAGAACCTATTACTTACAAGTTCTTTGGATTTTTTGATTAATGTGATATTTAAAGAATTTGTAGTTGACTATTCTTTTGAGATCAAATAGGCGAGAACAAACTTTTTCAAGATGAAATGTTGTTCTTTGAGGCCTAAAGACATCAATAGGCACTACAAAAGAATTATAGAAATCTATTATCACCTCGGTGGAATGAAAGACCCAAATCTCAAGCAAGTGTACATTTTCTCATTTCTAGAACGGATCCAACTAGAGCTGAACAGAATGATCAAGCTCTTTGGAAATACTGTGGAAAATCTTAGACTTGCAGAGATCCACCAAGTTACATTCACATGCCTCGAGAAGCTCAGTGAAAGAAGAAAAGTCGTGGAGAATTTCTTCCACGGAAAGAAGAAGATTGAGAAGATCTGCAACAAGAACTATGAGATTGGGTGCCCCAAGTCAAAGAAATGCAATTGCAGGGGCAAGGTCACGAAGAACAGACATTCGAAGCAAAAGAAGTACAAATTAAAGAAAAATCTTACGTACTTCAGATGTACAGCATCAATCAAACGAAAGTCAGATAGATGTTTCGTCTACAAAAAGAAGGGCCACTTCACAAGGAATTGTCCAAACAAAAGGGCCATAGCTTCGAAGCTTGTTTCCCAACTACTGGTGAACCACCCAGAATCTGACGTTGAATCGGTGTTCTACTTGCAAAGCTATCCTGACCAGGATACTTCCTTTGCCATTGAAATTACAGATTCTGAGTTTGAAGCTTTTGAGAATGATTCAGAACAAGAATCATGTTTACCACTTTTTAATCTTACTGAAGTTTCAAATATAAATTCTTTAACTGATATTTGCCCTCCTCATGTGCAGGTCTCCTTGTTAATGTCTAAGTACGCACAGCCAATCAATGCACTTGGATTCTTAGACATAGGAGCCATGAAGACAATAATGAATCCAGAAATTCTGCCACCAGAATTTTGGACAAATACTGAAGCCCAGTTCTATGCAGCAAACGGAGAAATATTCCAGAGCAGTCTCGTTTCAAAACATCCAATTGGAATAAAGTTTTTCTCTCATTGCATAATTTGGATCAAAGTTTTCGGGAATAAACTTCACGGTAATGATGTTCTTATCGGATGGGATGTTTATGCAAAAGCAGAAATACTACGAGTTCTTCCTCACGACATCCGATACAAACACCACTTCCAAGCTTTTACTCCTGTTACTCATATGTTTGCTATTTCTGATACTCCGATTACGAAATTTTTGTGTAGATTCTCATATCAACTTTAAGCATAAAAATCCACTTTTGGGAAAAAAAGGAGTTCTTTATTAAGCTTACTTTTAAGCTTAATGAAGATATCAACCCAATCAAAGCAACACATCTAGGCATGACTCCAGACGATCTTGAACTTCCTCAAGAAGAGTGTGCACAACTGCTACAGCAAGGTTTAATCGTGCCAACTAATTCTAGTTGGGCTTGTCAAGCCTTTTATGTCAAAAAAAGAAGTGAGCAAGTCAGAGGTTAGAAAAGGTTAGTCATTGACTATAAACATTTAAACTAGTTTTTAAAAGATGACAAGTTTCTGCTTCCAAAGATTCAAAGCTAGTTTTTGGCAGTAGGGAATTGCACCTGATGAACAATATAAAACTGCGTTTTTCATTCCTAATGCTCAATATGGAAGGTGATGCCATTTGGGCTGAAGGTACCTAATTAATTTTTCAGAAAGCAATGATAAAAATTTTTGAGCCCATCCTTCATAGTGCTTTGATTACATTGATGATATCCTTCTCTTTTCAAAAGACGATGAAGCTCATTTGTCACTGTTAGAACAGTCTTTGACATCGTCAAATCCCAAGGTATCATGATCTTAGAAAAGAAAAGCTCCATCGGCCTTCAAGAGATTGAATACCTCGGTATGAAGATCTCAGACGGTAAATCCAGCCATTTGCTCACCTTGTTGAAACCCTTCCTTCATTCCCAGATGAGAAATTGTCCGTAAAAGAGATACAACAATTCCTTGGCATCATTAACTATATCAAAGCCTTCCTTTCTAACTCCTCGAAATACACCAGTCTATTGCCACAACTCCTAAAGAAAAAAGCACCTCCTTGGAGTCTTGAACACCCCATAGCTGTCTAAGCCCTTAAACAAATGTGTCAACAACCCCTTCCACATCACATTCCATCCACAGGTCACATGATCATACAGATAGACTCTAGTGATGAGTTCTGGGAAGCTTTTCTCATTGGAGAACTCAGTGGCCAGAAACATTATTGCGGTCATTCTAGCGGCCAATTCAAGGATGCAGAAAAGCACTACCACACCACAATCAAGGAAATTTTGGCAGTTAAGTATGGTATCAAAAAATTTGAATTTCATCTGATCAGTCATGATTTCACCATGCAGATGGATAACTCCTCTTTCCCAAAGATCAAGGAATTTAAAAACAAAGCCATTCCTGAGCATCAGCTTCTCCGCTTAAAAGATTGGTTCTCCAAATACCAATTCTCAGTCCAACACATTAAAGGCGAATCCAATGTCCCAGCTAACCTTTTATCCAGACCAAAGAAAAGCCCTTACCAACCTTATTCTTTGGAGGCCGACCCAAACCTGTACCCTTCATCTTCACCATCTGAGAATTTTACCCACCTGAATTAACCCATTGTGAAACAATAGAACAAGTCAAAAGATATGTCAGAAAGATGGTTTTAAAGCACCTAGCCTTGACTTGTCAAGAAGAAAACCACTTCCAAGAAGTCCCTACATTAACATTGTTGTTCCCGGGCAAAGCACCTGAAACGTCCATCTTTTCATCTTCGGATTCTGTAGACTCGGAAATGTTCTCTGAGGATGTTTCTGACATTGATTTGATGTTAGAGTCTTCAAAGGGTTTTGAAACGACATTAGGCACTAGAACTTCATGCGAGTCTTTAGAGGCTGTCGAAACTTCATTTGATACTGGATCTTCATTTGAATCTTTGAATGGTGTTGAAGTTTCATCGGACACGGGGTCTTTTGTGGAAGTTGTTAGAACTTTATCGGTTTGGAATGATACCGTGAGTTGTGGAGAATGAATTGTCAATGCTGGATCAGGTTGCTTTGTGGAGCTTGTCGGAATGGCCAAATCAGGCTACTTTGTGGAGATTGTCGGAACAGTTGAAATAGGTTGTCTAGCTGGAATAGGTCCTTGTTGGATACAGGCTTTGAACTCTTTTTTCCTTGGAAATTCACGTGGCACTTCATCTGACTGGACTGGTGCTTTCGCCTTGTCTTTGCGAGAATGTCTGGAACTTTCTGACCGGAAGGCTTCTATCTAAGCAGTTGGGCGTGAACGCTTCTTCTTCGTTGTTGGATGAACATATGGATGTTCTTTCACCCAATTAACCCTAAAGTCAAGGTCTGGCATATTGTAGTCAACAACCTTTTCGGCTCTGGGTGTAACCAAACTTAGTGGTCCACCAAAGAGTGGAGTTGGCATGTGGAACATTGTAGGATTGTTCGCTTGAACCAAGCTTGTTGGATGAACATGTGGAACATTGGAGTTGGCAAGCTGTGATGGACCATAGCATAGTCGTCGATCTTGAGGGACCTACAACGTCCATCTTTTCATCTCCGGATTCTGTAGACTCGGAAATGTTCTCTGAAGATGTTTCAGACATTGATTTGACGTTAGAATCTTCAGAGGGTGTAGAAACGCCATTAGACATTAGATCTTCATTCGAGTCTTCAGAGGCTGTCGAAACTTCATTTGACACTGGATCTTCATTTGAATCTTTGAATGGTGTTGAAGTTTCATCGAACACGGGGTCTTTTGTGGAAGTTGTTAGAACTTTATTGGTTTGGAATGATACCGTGAGTTGTGGAGAATGAATTGTCAAAGTTGGATTAGGTTGCTTTGTGGAAATTGTCGGAACGGCCGGATCAGGCTACTTTGTGGAGACTGTCGGAAAAGCTGAAATAAGCTGTCTAGCTGGAACAGGTTCTTGTTGGATACAGGCTTTGAACCCTTTTTTCCTTGGAAATTCACGTGGGACTTCATTTGACTGGACTGGTGCTATCACCTTGTCTTTGCGAGAATGTCTGGAACTTTCTGACTGGAAGGCTTCTATCTAAGCAGTTGGGCGTGAATGCTTCTTCTTCGTTGTTGGATGAACATATGGATGTTCTTTCTGTTGGGATTTATGCCCAAAAAGGCTATCATTTTCTGAGAAAAAGTGTAAAAGACTATAATCTTAATGAGTAATTCT
>JAOXNR010017559.1:0-27651 GCA_028571225.1 Parsonsia alboflavescens
TACTACTATGTAGTAAGGGTATTTTAGTCATTTTATAGAGCCATGAACATTGTGTCTTAAGGTCCCTAATCTAGCCTATTGAGATTGAATGATTTTATGTCATTCTTAAATAGGAGATCGGAGAATGAATTAATTTTATTCTAAATTGCATTAATAATTAATTGAGGATTTAATGAATCCTCGAAATTAATTATTTGGGGTTGAATAAAATTAATTAGTTATTTTATTTAGTCTTATAATTGATTTGGACTTATTGTTGGGCTTGAATAAAATAATGAAGTGGATATTTATTCTTATTAGTCTAATAATTAATTTGGACTTAGGTCCATGAGATTAATTTTTTAATGGGCTAGGAAAAAAAATAAATATTGGGTTTTAATTAAAGGGTCAGAATAATTATGTTGGGTATATGATCTAATGAATAATTATTGGACCTTTAATTAAATAAAAGGATTGTTGGGCAGTTGGGCTTTTGGCCCATAGAAAATCCTTATTTCTAATTTAGTTATTAAAGGATTATTTTTTAATCCTGTAATAACAAGAAGAATAACGATCATTCTGAAACCTTAGAAGATTAGAACAGACGTAATTTTTTCTCTCTACAGAAAAATTACAGAATGTCTATTTTTTCTCCACTCCACTCAAGAGATTATCCGATCTTCTATTTTCCTCTCTATTCACCCAGATAGATAGGGAATAGATTAGAAGATCTTTTACATAGTAGATCAAGACGTCCAGATCCATTCCGCAGGATAGATCTCCACATCATTCTAGGTATCGTTCTCGAACTCCAATGTAGGAAAATTTTAAAATCCTGGGACTTTGGATTAATTTCCTCGTGGATTCGGATCCGGTTCCCCTTCAGCAAGTACCCATGAAAATAACGTCTGGACAATGTATACAGACGGTTCAACAGAGACAGAAAATTCAAGTGCAGGAATTGTACTGATCAGCCCTGAGGGAGCGAGAATCTCTTACTCTTCGACGTACAACTTCCCAACCTCAAATAACGAATCCGAATATGAAGCTCTCTTAGCAGGTCCAAGACTTATAAGAGCTCTCAAAGTGCAGAAACTGCAAGTCAAAACAGACTCACAAGTCATAACTAGCCAAGTCACTAGAGAATACGAAGCCAAAGAGGACAACATGGTCAAATATCTCAAACAAGTAAGGGATACCACCTCCAAGCTTGAGCATTTCCTTATTGAGCAGATACCCAAAGACCAAAATGTAGGGGTAGATGCATTGTCCAAAGTCTATCAGGACATAGTCGGGACTAATGCAAAGCTACTGGTGGAACAGTTACACTCTCCGAGCATAAGCCTTGATGAGAGCCTATTAATAGAGGATCAGACAGACTGGAGATTTCCAATCTACAGATTCCTCAAGCATGGTGACCTCTCACAAGACCCGAAAGAAGCTAGCTAACTGTGGAGATGGTTCCCTCGCTATGTCCTGATAGAGAATGACGAGGTACATAGAATGTCCTACACCTGGCCATTACTCAAACGTTTAAGTCAAGGATAGGGACAATACGTCATCGAAGAGGTACACAGCGGAATATGTGGATCACACATAGGAGCAAAGACTGTCGCCCAGAAAATACTAAGAACAGGGTATTACTGGCCATCCATGGTTTCAGACATTGAGAAGAACAAACAGAAATGCACGAGCTACCAGTTACATGGGAACAAATCACATGTGCCCCCGACAAGGTACCAATCCATCAACTCATCGGTACCTTTTGACATCTGGGGCATTGATATTATCGGACCTTTCCGAACGGAGTGAGGGATCTTCAGTCCCTTATTGTTGCAATGGAGTACTTCACCAAATGGGTTAAAGCAAAGCCAGTGGCAACCATCTCATCACCAAAAGTCTAATCTTTTGTTTGGAGAAACATTGTGTGTAGACTCTGGATTCCTCGAGCTATAATATCAGACAATGGATGGCAGTTCATTGGTGACCCATTCAAGACATTCTGCGAGAATTTAAACATAGAATAGAGATTGACCTCTGTAGCTCATCCTCAGGCCAATAGGCTCGCTGAGGTCACGAATAGAACCATCATGGAAGGGCTCAAGAAGAGACTTACCCAGCTTGAGAAAGGAGGTCGCAAAACTGCTTGGCCAGATAAGATCCCAAACATCTTATGGGCATATAGAATAACGACCAGAAAAGCAATTGGAGAAACCCCATTCAACTTATGCTTTGGTGCAGAGGCAGTGATACCAGTCAAGGTTAGAATGAAGTCTTTAAGACTGACTGAATATGATTCAATCTTAAATGAGGGGGAGAGAAGGGCAGACCTCGACCTTCTTGACGAGGTCAGAAATAAAGCAATGGATGTAGATAGAACCTACAAAAGGCAGGTGACAAATTTTTTCAACAAAAAAGTGAAAACGAGACATTTCACAGTTGGAGAAATGGTCCTCAAAAGGTCAGACGTTGGAAAGGACCTTACCTAGTCCAAGAAGTCAGCAAAGGAGGGAGCCATAAGTTCGTTGATCTAGGAGGAATACAACTCCTGAGACCTTGGAACATTTGCCACTTAAAGAATTTCTATGCCTATAGCTAACTGAGACATTGCAAACCTTCAGACGCCAGTTAAAAAAACCTCGCCGAGCATCATGGCGACCTCAACAACTCAATGGTGACCTCAAACAGCTCAGTTTGAGCAAAGCACAAATTAAGGTTAGGTTTTTTAAAAAGACTTATGTGGATAGTATGCCTATGCTATGTTCAAGTACATTGTGCAATTGTTGAAAGACTGCAAGTGTAAAACACATAGCATAGCTAGAAGAAATGAAGCTATTATATAAAAAGAGACAGAAGGCCATAAACAGACCTCTGTAAATATTCAGTGTGATGCACCAAAATCCTACTTTAATAAAAATTTAATTTCCCCATCTGACTAGGAGGACGAACAGGACGTTGAGCTCGAGACTTGTATTGGTGAACCTAGAGAAGGACTTCTGAGCATCTCAGCCCTTCGTTTGGAAGCAGCCCGGCTTCTATGAGCCATGACTGGCCCTCCACCTGAAGGGAAGGCCACAAACAAGCCTCCTCCAGCCATCGATTGGAGGGAGTTTAGAGAGGGTACTGACATTGCCTAATTTTTTTTTTTTTTTTTCAGATTGAAGACGAATGTCAGAATCTCTTGTCTATAGTCACCAACAAAGATCTCTAACCTTTGCCTCTATTTCGTCACACAAACGTTGGCTTTTGATGTACTTCTCATGAACAAGGCAATAGGAATAAACACGATTGAATTGCTAGATCCAATCGTGAATATGTTTTTCTCATTTTTGGGTCTCTCTGAACTCTCAATTGTTCTCTATAGAGACGTTCTCACAAACTCTCAATTCAATTCATTCACCTCATCTTTTTTTTTGTTCGCATAAAAGGCATTATTTCATTACAAGACCTCTTATTTATAGGAGAACAAGGATGAGACCAGATTGAATAGAAAGTTGTAGAACCATGGACGTTCCAGAAGGTCCAACTTGGCAGCTAGCCAATAGCAGGTTTCCAAGTGTATGACAACTTTGTAGAAAGTTGTAGAACCATGGAAGTTCCAGAAGGTCCAACTAGGTGGCTAGCCAATCGCAGGTTTCCAAGTATATGACAACTTTGTAGAATTATTCCTATTCGTGAATTAGCCTAAACAATTTTGGCTAATTACGTTTAGGTCCCAAATGAGATACTACCCATTAAGCGATAGGTTCTGAATATGTGACCCAATAGGTCCTCGTAAAATTGGCATTTGACATAAACGACATTTAATGTCATGTACAAGAAGCGGTATTTAGCAACACATTATTGCTATCCAATTAACGAGAATGTAAGTGATATGAGAAAACCTTCCATGATAAAATAACATGTCTTAATCTCTTTGTCCAGGAAGCCATAATTGAAAACGAGTCATGGAACGTGCCACACTCGTAAAGTTCAATATCTCAATTCTTAGCCCCGAGTAGATTAACTAAACCGAATAAGATAAATATCTCATATCTATTTATTTGAGCTTGGCAATGCATTTCATAATCTCACTCAACTGAGAATGCTAGACATCACTCTCTTGTTACATAAGAGGGACAAATCCTTTCTTGATCATTCAACATTCCTCAACACAAATTAGGACATACTCAATACATGCCTTTATTGTCCACTCAGTTAAGAGTGACGTTTGACAATATCAAAGTATGCAATCTTTCATGTAGGAATCTCTGATGACCTCAAGTCAAAAGATGAGACATAATTATCACAACGAAATCACCCATGACACTCATATAACAATCCATGAAGTGATTTCATGGCGGGGCAATCCAGTACATGATACTTTACATCTACCTATGTGATGATTTGATATCTCATATCCATGACGGCTGTCATCAATCAACATATACTAGTCTCAGCATGTTATTGATATCCTAATCTCAATAACACTTGACTAGGGACATTTTAAGAATAGAAATAAACTATTCTAAGAACATTACATAATTTATTTAAAGAAATGCAGACATTAAAGTAAATTATATAATGATATAAATGGCATCATGATACAAAGTTATGTCAATTAAATAAAACCACCATGTGTTCTTAGGGCATATCCAGCACCACCACCTTGCCAGGAGGCAACCCGAGTCCTACGTCCTCCCCGGTTTGAAGGTCTGGCAAAAGGTCCAATGGAGGGTGTAGCAAGGGCTTCAACAGGGACCCTAATGGCTGGAGTTAGAGCAGATCCCATAGAAGAGGAAATCTCAAGAAGACCCTCAACTCCTGGCCCATCAAGGTTAGTCCCGTAGAGCCAGTGGGTATCCCTCAGCACTGTCAAAAGGAAAGGAAGAAACGGTAAGCGCAAAAAGCTACAAAAAGAGGTATTTGAGTTTATGGAAACTGTTGACTGGAGTAGGTTATCCTCAGGCTTGCCCTGACCCCGGGAAGGTTGCTCAGTACTCCTCCAGCATTCAGAAAGGACCTCAGCTAGACCAAGGAGGTGCATCCAACCTTAGCCCCGTTGGAAAAGGTAACCCCCAAAAAGAAGTTCTTATGCTGCCTTAGGTCAAAAGGTAGATAGGGGAGCTCGTTGTAGAAGGTTCGATACAGATTCCAGTCCGAATATCTCTGAACAACATTGTTCAAAAGGGCAAAGAAGAAGTAAGGTTTCCATTCCCCCACTGGAGATAGGAAAAGATCCACTAACCGATACCGAGGAGCAAACCTGAGGTACCCCTTAGAAGAGCTGAAAACTGATGGAGCCTTCAGCTTGAAGAAGCACCTGAAAAGTTTCAAGGAAACTAGAACCTGGTAAAGATGGCAAGTTGCCATGACATCGACCACCATCTGAAGTGGACAATATCAAGAAACAAGAGGTGAAGGAAAGAGAAAAGAATCCCCCCCCCCTAGGGAGGCAGCAGAGGTAAAGGGCTATCTGCCCATCACCTTTGCTGTAGGGACGCTCGGCCCCAACAGCGATAGCGATGTCTCCGATTTCCAACCCCATCTCTGTGTGGATCCCCATGATATCAACAGGGCCCAAAGAAGAAGCTTGGGAGCTGACCCTAACTTCAGAGAGGTCATGGGCCAGACTGGGCACAAGAAGAGCCTTGGGAAAGAAGGGAGTATCATAGAAAATCCCATTGTCTAGTGTTTCGAGAAAAGAGGTCGAAGCATTAGAAATGGTAGACATTCTGGCAGGAATTTCTTGGACAAGGACTCAGAGTAAGCAGAAAAAGGAAAACTAACGCAAGAGTGTAGAAAGGCTGCAGAGAATTTCAAAATGGCTAGAAGATTTTTGATATAGGTAACATCAAAGACCGGTTGAAATTTCGGGTAGAAACCAATGAGCCAGAAACAGTTTATTTTCCCCAAAGAGAGTGGCAAAGCCTCCCAAAAAACAAAGAACTCTTTAGTTTTCCCTCCAAGAAGCTGAAGCGGGTCACTTGTCCAAAAGCTGAAAACGTTTCAGTCTCCTCTCAAAAATAATAAAAACGAAGTGCTTTTCTCAGATCTGAAACGGGTCAGATGCTGTTGAAGTTAAAATGAAGCAACTTTCCTGTCTAACGCCGGCGAATAGTTTCTCCAAAAACTAAGGAGATGCATCTTTTTCCGAAAACAACCGTTACAAAAATATGGCTCCACCTTTCAAAAGTCGTGACCTTTAGGCGGTAACCCTTAATACTTGAATGTCAGCCTCACGAGCAGTTGCAAGAAAACAACTTGACCTTTCAAGGGTTGCGACTTAAAGATGGTAGTTTTTAATATCTGAAAGTCAAACTGAGAGATGGTAGTTGCTAATGCCCCGAAGGTAAAGCCCCTGACCAAAAGATGGTGACTTCTAATGCCTGAAGGTCAGACTTGCTGCTTGGAGAGGGTAACTTCTAATACCTGAATGTCAGAATAGCAAGTCCTAAGGTATGAGTGGACAAGGAACTCTTACCATCGACCTCCCAGGTCAAGGACTTAGAGGTCACCAACCTTAAAATGAGCACAACAGAGGCCTCATTAGACCACGACCTATAACCTGGCGAGTCCTACTCCTTCTCATGCACCTTCCATGTCATGACCATGTGTGCGCAACTCTGCTTGAGGCTGAAAAACAATTAGCCAGCATGTAGCTCTCAACTAGAGACATGAATGGAGAGGTATCCCCTAAGTTAGCCGTTACAAGGAATTAGCAAACCCACTAGTGGTTAAGACTTGGAGATGGTAATTTAGGCTCTAACGACCTCTGAGCTCGTTGGGCCTACAGGGGGGTAACGGGTAATGATCGGTGAATCGGGCATGACCCGAACAAGTCAACATAAAGGGGGAGAACCCGGACAACAATCAATAAAACTAGGCCAAAGGCCCACACCTTTAATACCTGAAAGTCAGACTCAAGGAGTTAACGAGGATGCGTGGGCAGCAACCAACTACCACCGACCTCCTAGGTCATCGACCTGGAGGTAACCTATCTAATGAATGAGCTCGAGCAAAGGTCTTGCCAAATCCCAACCTTTGAAATGTCAGGCTCCGATTCGACTCATAAATCTTCCATGCCACGGCCAATGATGCGAGACTCCTAATTACTCCCAGGAGCTAAGGATCATTCAGCTCGACCTCACTAGAAGAGATGTTCGAGACTCTGAGCATCCATGGGGAGGTCATGAAGTTGGTCTGAAGGTCAATTAGCGAGCTCATAGCTCTTCACAAGAGACGTGAATGGCAAGATCTCTCATTTTATTAAAACTCCACGATCCTAAGAGCAATTGGCGGGATTCAGCAGAATCCCATTATTATCCAAATTGCCTACTGTTACGTTCTACAAGGCCCCAATCTAGGAGGTAATGGATTTTCTCCTCTACTGAATAAAAAACACACGATTGGTTTGAGGACTAGGTGAGAAAAAACACACACCGAACTCGATAGTTTTCTGAGAATTGTCATTTACCCTTTGATTATCCATCGGATACTAACTTAGGCATCGGAGCTCTTCCCAGAGCATCAGCCCACTCCGGTGACCGTTGCTGACCATAGAGCTTCATCAGGATCTGTAGGGTGATCCGGTGTTCACTTTTGAGCCCCATTAGTTATATTTGATAATTGTCATTATTCCCCAAAATAAATTGAATACTTATTATTATTATTATTGAAAATTAAACTAATAGAATACTTTGTGCTTGGCCAGATGAGATCCCAAGCATTTTATGGGCATACAGAACAAATCCCAGAAAAGTAATTGGAGAAACTCCATTCAACATATGCTTTGGTGCAAAGGCAGTGATGCCAGTCGAGGACGGCTTGAAATCTTTAAGATTGACTGAATATGTTTCAGTCTTAAGAGAGGGGGAGAGAAGGGCAGACCTCGACCTCCTCGAAGAGGTCAAAAACAAGGCAATGGAAGCAGACAGAACCTACAAAAGGTAGGTTTCAAATTTTTTCAACAAAAGAGTGAAAACAAGACGTTTCATAGGTCAACTGACCAAGCTGCAAGAAAGCTGGGAAGGAGCTTACATAGTTTAAGAAGTCCACAAAGGAGGGAGTTGTATGCTCGCTGATCCCGAAGGAAGACAACTCTTGGGACCTTGGAACATTTGCCACTTAAAGAAGTTCTATGCCTAAAGCCGACTGAGACATTGCAGACCTTGAGAAGCCAGTTAAAAAGACCTCGCCAAGCATCATGGCAACCTCAATAGCTCAGTTTGAACAAAGTACAAATTAAAGCTAATTTCTTTTTAAAAGACTTATGTGGATATTATGCCTATGCTAATTGCGTTAGTGCCAAAGCGGTTCAAGTACATTGTGCAATTGTCGAAAGACTACAAATGTAAAATGCACAGCATAGCTTGAAGAAATGAAGTTATTATATAAAGAGAGACAGAAGGCCACAAACAGACCTCTGTAGATATTCAGAGTGTATGTAGAAATTATAAAATGCAAAAATCATAAAGAATTGAATATTCAAGGCAATATTCTGTTACAAAATGGATTCTCTATGGAGAAGGGGAGGAAGAGGAGCATGAAATCTCCACCGATGGCCTCGGTGAAAGACTCCTAAGCATCGTATCCCTCTTAGCTTTCCGCCTGGTGGCAGCCCGAGTCTTGTGGGCAGCAGCCTGTATTCCCCAAGGAGCAGGAAGAATAGAAACCTCGACAGAATCTTCAATGGCTGGGGGTGCAATAGAGGAAGAAGCTTCACCACTTCCCTTGACTCCTGCTGTGGTGCCTCTATCAATGGGAACTATGGTAGAACCAGATTGGTAGAGCCAGCGTGCATCCCTCAGCACTACCAAGATAAGAGGACGAAACAGTTAGTATAAAAATTACACAAGGAAACAATCAAGACCAAGGAAGCTACTTACCAGAATTGGTTATCCTCACGCACGTCTAGACTGAGGGGAGATTGCATAGTACCCCTCTCCCTAAACTAGCAGCGTTGAGGAAAGACCATGGCCAAACCTCAGAAGTGCATCCCAACCCAGCCCTACTAGAATCTAGCAGTCCCATCAGGAAGTCCCTATGCCGCCTCAGATCTGGGGTCAGAGAGGCAAGCTAGCTGAAGAAGGACAGGTATAGATTCCAACTTGGATATCTCTGCACCAGATTGTTTGAAAGGTGAGCAAAAAAGAAGAGTGACTTCCATTCAACCAATGGGGACTGGAAGGGACCCACTAATCTGTACCAAGGGACAAACCCAAGGTACCCTCCGGAGAAGCTGAAGATTGATGGACCCTTTAGCTTGAAGAAGCATCTAAAGAGCACCAGAGAAACTGGAACTCTATAGAGATGACAGGTCACTATGAAAGTGACTACCATCCAAAGAGAGTTTGGGACGAGTTGGGCTAAGGGAAAGTCCCAAAATAAGACAATGTCAAAAAGTAAAAAGTGGAGGAAAGGGAAAAGAATTCCCCTTCTAAGGCTGGAGTGGTAAAGGACTATACGTCAAACACGTTTACTGTAAGGATGTTCGTTCCCAATAGCAGTGGCAATATCACCTATCTCCAGTTCGATCTCCCTGTGAATCTCCATAATATTAGTGGGAGTCAAGGAAGAAGACTGTGAACCAACCCCAACCTCAGACAAATCATAGGCTAGACTTGGCATAGGAAAAGCCTGGGGTAAGAGAGGAGGGGAATAAAAAATCACATTTTCCATTGAGTCTATGGATGGACACTCAGCTTCAAAAATAATAAACATCTGTGAAAAAATTACCTGGACAAAGACTAGGAGTAAGCAGAAGCAGAAAAAAGAAGATTGGAGCAAGAATTTGGAGAAGTTGCTTAGAAATTCAAAATGTCTGGAAGACTTCTGATATAGGTAACATCAAAGACTTGTTGAAATTCTATTTAGAAACCATTAAGCCAGAAACTATTCATTTTTGCCCAAAGTGAGTGGCGCAGCCTCCTAGAAAACAATGAACTCCTCAATTTTCCCTCCAAGAAGCTAAAGCGGGTCACTTGTCCAAGAGTTGAAAACGCCCCAGTCTCCTCTCAAAAATAATAAAAATGGAGAGATTTTCTCTGATCTGAAACGGGTCAGATGTTGCTAAAGTTAAAATGAAGCAACTTTCCGGTCTAAGGCCAGCGATCAGTTTTTCCTAAACTAAGGAGATGCATCTTCTTCCAGAAATAGCAGTTGCAAGAAAATGGCCTCACCTTTCAAGAGCCACGAGCTCTAGATGGTAACTCTTAATACTTGAAGGTCAGCCTCATGAGCAATTGCAAGAAAGCAGCTCGACCTAGAGGTAACCTACCTTCGGAATGAGCTCGAGCAAAGGTCTTGCCAAACCCTGACCTCCTACTTGGCAAGCTTCGATCCGACTTATAAATCTTCCATGCCACAACCAATGGTGCGCGACTCCTAACTATTCCCAGGAGCCAAGGATCACTTGGCTCGAGCTCACCAGGAGAGATGATCGAGACTCTAAGCATCCACAGGGAGGTTGCGAAGTTGGTCTGAAGCTAAGTTAGCGAGCTCGTAGCTCGCAATAGAGACGTGAATTGCAAGATTTGTTGTCCTAGGGAAACTCCACGATTCTAGGAGGAATTGGGGGGATTCATCAGAATCCCACAGTTATCCAAATTGCCTACTGTTACGTATTGGGAGGTCCCAATGTAGGAGGTAATGGATTTTCTCCTCTACTAAATAAAAAACACATAATCGGTCTAAGGACAAGGAGAGAAAAAACACACACTGAACTCGATAGTTTTATGAGAATTGTCCTTTACCCTTTGATTATCCCTTGGAATACTAACTTAGGCATCGGAGCTCTTCCCCAGGCGATAACCCACTCCGGTGACTGTTGCCTTCATTTCTCAGGTTGCTGACCTTGGAGCTTCATCAGGATCTATGGGATGACCCGGTGTTCACCTTTGAGCCCCATCATTTATATTTATTTTTAAAAAAGCCTTTTATTGTTATTTTAAATGAGAGAGATGAGATGAGAAACAAATAAGAGAAGGGAAAAAAAGGAAAAAAAAAAAAAAGAAGAGATGGCCAACTTAGTCTCGATTATTCATTTGATTTTTTTCTTTAAAAAAATAAAAATCTCTTCTTTCATATATCAATTTAAAATCTAGAAAAGTTCATTTTGTTCAGAATTGATTCCATTTTTCAAAGATATCTTTCAACAATCTTTTAGCAGAAAGTTAATCCGGAATTCTTTGACAAATAATGATTTTCAACCAACTTTAACTAATTTTTTCACCAAGTTTTTCTAAACTTGTTGGGCAGAAAGTTACACTTTCCTGTACCCTATACGTGGAATTATAATTTACACATTTCTCTTTCTTTTTGTCTTTCTGTAAATTACTGTTTTGGTATTTTACATTTCTTAGATTATTTTTGAGGAATTCTAATTTATGAATCTTTATTTTTTTATAAATAAATATTATTTTTAAATTAACTCATTAATGAAAGATTAAATTGGAATGTTATCGAGAAAATTTGGAAAAAAAATTTTAAAAAATAAAATTAGGACCAAACATACCAAAATGTAAATTTGTTATTGATTAAATACATCAATATTTATTATGACACAAGTTTTAACAGTGATTCCAAATTTTCAATTATATTATTAATTTTTAATGAGTCGGTCTAGGGATTTTTTTGTTAAAAAAAAAAGAGGGACTAATCGTAAATTTTTTTAGAGACAAAAAATGTCAAAAAAAAAAAAAAAAGAGTAAACTTCCCAAACGTAATTTTTTTGGGGAATAAAAGGCCAATTTCCCTAAAATAATACTATGTATATAATACAAGAATGTGTCTACTGTACACAATAAAAAACTATAAGATCTTTCTTTTTTCTATGGCATAATAATTGATGGGGTCAGAAATAGACTCTAGATCACCCCACAGATTCTGATGGAGCTCCGTGGTCAGCAGCCTAAGAAATGGAGAGAAATGGTCACCAGAGTGGGCTATCGCCCAGGGAAGAGCTTCAATGACTAAGTTAGTATATCTGAGAGATTTGGAAGGTAAAGACCATCCTCTGTAAAGTGTTAGAGTTGCTTACTTCAGAGTTAGTCCTTAGACTGATTGTGTGTTTTTGGTTACGTAGTAAAAAGAGAAAGTCCGTTACCTCCTGGATCTCTATTCCGTATTACCTGACTGTAGGCCATTAGGATAACTGTGGAATTTTGTTGAATTCAGCCAATTGCTCCTAGAATCATGGAGTTTCCCTGGGACGAGAGATCTTGCCATTCACGTCTTTGTTGAGAGCTCTGGGCTTGCTAGCCAACCTTTAAACCTACTCTGCGACCTCCTCGTGGATGTTGAGTGTCTAGAACATCTCATTTGATGAGGTCATGCAGAGTAGTCCTTGGCTGGTGGGAGTGATTAAGAGTCGTGCACAGTTGGTTGTGGCATGGAAGATTTATGAGACGAGTTGGGAGTTACAAGGTCGTGGGTCAAGCTTTGGTTGTACCTCTCTCAAGTTGATTCAAGAGGTCGATAACCTGGGAGGTCGGTGGTAGCAAGTCGTTGCCCACCTTTCCTTGTTGACTTAGTGAGTCTGACCTTTAGGTAGGGGCCTTTGGTCCATTTAGGTTCACTTATCCGAGTGATAACCGTTTTATCATCATTAAACCCCTTTAGGTCCAATGAGCTCAAAGGTCATTGGTGCCTAAATTACCATCTTCAAGTGATAGCCGTTAATGGATTCGTCGATTCCTTGTAACGACTTGCTTTGGGGGTACCTTTCCATTCACGTCTCTGGTTGAGAGCTGCAAGCTAGCTAATTATTTTTCGGCCTGAAGCGAAGTTGCACACACTTGGTCGCGGCATGGAAGGCACGTGAGCAAGGTTAGGGCTCACGAGGCTATAGGTCATGGTCTGGTGAGGCCTCTGTTGTGCTCATTTGGAGGTCGGTGACCTCTAGGTCCGTGACCTGGGAGGTCAGTGGTAGGAGGTCCTTGCCCACTCGTACCTCGGGACTTGCCAATCTGACCATTAGGTATTAAGAATTACCATCTCCAAGGCACGAGTTTGACCTTTAGGCATTAAAGATTGCCATCTCGAGGTCAGGGGCCTGACCTTCAGGTATTAAGAGTTGCCATCTCTAGGTCATGGGCTTGACTTTCAGGTATTTAGAGTTAAAATCTTCAAGTCGTGGGGCTATCCTTCAAGCATTATGAGCTGCCATCTATAGGATGTGACCCTTGAAAGATCGAACTGTTTTCTTGCAATTGCTCGTGAGGCTAACGTTTAGGTATTGAGAGTTACCATCTTGAGGTTGCGGCTCTTTGAGAAGTTGTGCTATTTTCTCGCAACAAAAATTTTTTGAGAGAAAATGTGTTCTCTTAGTTTTGGAAAACTATTGGGCAGTCTGAACTGGAAAGTCTCTCCTCTTTATTTTCAGTAGTATCCAACTCATTTCAGACTTGAAGAAATGGCCCGCTTTTATTTTAGGAGGAGGCTGAAGTGTTTTTGGGTTCTGAATCAATGACCCGCTCTAGATTTGGGGAGATTACCCTCTTTAGTAAATCCAAGATTTCCTTATTCTATATAACCTGAATAGCTTCAAATTTGGGATTTACTTGTTCGTCCATTCATCTTCCAAGGGTTTATGGAGCTTTCAGCTTAGGGCTTTCCTGTAGCTTGTTTCTTTTTCCAACATGTCGATTATGTATACCTCTCGCTCCTCTGTGTCTCGTACCCCTTCCCCCTAGTCAGGAGAGATAGCACCCTCTTCTCCCTCGGTCTATCTGGAAAACGGAGTTTTTTATTTTCCTCCAGTGTTTTCCAGGGCTGCCTTGGTGAATATGAAACCTTTGAACTTTCTAAAATAGAAGCCTACTCTATATCCCCTTTTCTGAACCCTAGTTCTATCTTTGGGCTTTGTGGTGAGTTGGGGCTAAACAAGGATGCAATCGTGCTATTGAAAGGCATGAGCGTGTTTTCAGTAGACGCAAGGGACACATAGTCCTTTATGCTTCTAGTCTCAGGGGAGGTGTTCTTTTACCTCACATTCACCCCTTGTTTTTTGATCTTGCCTACTTTTAGCACATAGTGGTTGCTTTTATTGCGACTTGTCATCTCTATCGAGTTCTGAACTTTTTGGAGCTTTTCAGGTGTTTTTATAGACTGGGGATCTCTTCGATGTCTAAAGGTGCTAAGGGGTACCTTTAGTTTCTCACCCGGAACAAGCTGGTAGGTCCTTTCCAATCCTCGGTGGCTGAGTGGAAACCCTTCTTTTTCTTTGCTCGCCTTTCGAGCCACTTGATTCAATCCAAGGCTTACCTGGATTGGAACCTAAGCTGTACATTCTTCAATGAGCTTCCCAACATATCTGCTGGTCAAGTTGAGGATAGGGGTTTCCTTATGGACCTAATTAACTCTGGCAAGCCCAAGTTGGGGTGTGCTGCTCCAGTTTAGCTTGAAGCCTTCCTTCGCTTTGCTGGGTTAGGAAGACATACAAAGCGCAATCTTCCATCCCTCAGGGAAACTGTTGGGATATCTTCTTTTGGGTAGCAATAACTCTTGTGTTTACTGAATTCTAATTCTTGCTAATCGTGTCCTAACAGCCTCCCTTTTTGGTTTTTTGCAATAATGAAGTCAACTGAGTGGCTTCTTGTTTTCGGGTCTTCCCGAGCCTCTGTGGGTAGAGGTCGAGGCTCTAAGGGTGCCTCCCATGCCCGTGCTCCTATTGCCTGGATTCCAATTCCCCAAGGTATTGGAAGAGCGGTGGTGGCTGAGAGAACTCGAGCGGCCTCCAAAAGGAGTTCCATCGTTGTTGGGATGGGGCCCTCTGAGAGGCCTATCAAGATTTCAACCTTCTCTTCTTCTCCCCCCTCTCAGACGAAGAAAAAGATTGCTCCAAGTCCTTCTGGCAAAGGAAAAGCCTTGGCGGTTTCAAAGTCCCAACCATCATTTACAGGTTGTGCCATGGAGGAGGTCGCGAAGACCTTCAAGAGGCTGGGAGGTGCTACCTTGGCCTTTCACACTATTGAAGGTCCCTCACCTAGCTATGGAGGCGTCGGACTTTTTGTTGCAGTGGCCCCATCCTTAACCTTTTTTGATCCAGCAGTTCATCGGGAGATTTGGCGGTAACTGACCGATGAGGAGGTTAACAAGTTTGGTGCCTCCTTTCTCACCAGGGTAAGCTCTCGCAACTTTCTGCCAATCTATGTTTCTCTTTGTTCTACTTTGAGTATGCTAACAAACTCTTCAATTTTCTTTTGAATGGTCACCTTGTTTTTGGCGAGCGGTTGAGATGGGAGGCTGAGAGGGCTAAAAAGGACCAGGAATTTGCCTCCTTGCTTTCTGAGCTACAAGATGCTAAAGTCCACTTGGAGAAAGAGGTTGCTGAACTCACTGCCTCTGCTGAATTGTCCAAGGCTTCTGTTAAGCACTCCAACCCACTTCTTGTCACATGCCAGAAGGATATTGCAGAAGCTAAGCTGCTAATGACCGCATCTCCAAGGTTCTGGACACGATTGAGAAAAAGGCAACCAAGTAGGAGGAGCATATCGAGATGCTCGAGGCTAGGTTGGAGGAATTTCAGGGGCTTTGCGATGAGGGAGGCAGCTTGGTGTTGGAAAGGCTGGAGGAAGTCCCCACTTTCCAAGAGTATGTGCAGTCTCTGCTGAGGCCACAACTGATCTCCTTGTATGCTGAGGTGGTGGATGACCTCAAGGGGCTCAATCCAGGGATGAGGGCTAACTCAAATTTTGACGCTAGTTTTTATCACCCTGGAGTTGGTTGCTCCTCTCCTTTGGCAAAAGGGAAGCCAAAAACGGGCTTCCGCTAAAGAGGTTGCTGCTGTTGAGACCCTGGCTCAGGTTGGCCAAGATGATGACGGGGAGATCCTTGACATCACCCCTCAGGCTATGGTGTCTCATGTAGGTATTTCTCTTTTCTCGGGCACAAACGCTTTTGACAAGATGTTTCCTTAGCTTCTGAATGATTATTTCGGGAAAGGTGCTTGACCTTTTCCCAGCTTTCCTGCTTGCTTCCAAAGATACCTTTTCTGATCATGTTGTTGGCTTGTCTGACAGGAACTTTAGATGCAGCCCTTCTGAGCAATCTTCTGGCTCCTCTAAGCAACTTTGTCCTAGCCGGCATCCTAACCAGAGAAGAGGAAGATGAGGATGATGTGCCCTTTGTGCGACATTCCCAAAAGTAGTCTCGGGCTTCCTCTAGTTTAGGACTTTAAACTTTTTATTTTTTGCAAGTACAATGAATATTCCACAGAGGTCTGTGTGTAGCCTTCTGTGTTTTCTTCTTTCTTTTATACTACTGCGTCATTCTTTTTGCCAATGCTTTGAGCTTCATACTTGCTTCATATTGGCAACTTTTTAGCAATTGCGTAATACATTTGAACTTGTTTTGGCACAATTGCAAATAACATAGGCATAACGACGCAGAGCTGGTTGCTTATCAAGGTGGTTCAAATGCGGTGCAGGTGTCGGTTCAGCAAGTTTCGGTTCCACAATCAGCTCCACGAAGTTCAGAACGTTTGAAGAAGAGGACGTGAGCTGTTTGAAACACCGAATTGATGCTGGGCATGATTCTCGAGGCGATTGAAATGAGCTCGGATTGGGCTCAAATCTGACTGGGTGACCCAGAATGGCCCAACGAACCAAAGCCACTGCTATGCTGTGATGCAAGGTGTTTTATGGCCATTCGGAGTCGTTTTGATGGAGTTTTTGGCAATTTTCTGTTTTCAATGGCATTGTCGTAATTTTATAGTTTTAAGTGACAGTTTCGTAATTTACTGTTTTTCTAGGGGTATTTTTACAATTTCTTTACTTTTCGTTTTCGATTAGGGTTAGGGTTAGTTTTGACTTTAAGAATTGTTTTTGCTAGTTTTTTTTTCCGACAGTTAGTTTTTGATGAATTAAAAGTTGCCACTTTTCGGCTATTTCAATTTTCGACTACTTCGAAAATTCGATTTTCGCTTGATTTTAATTTTCATCTTCTAACTACTTGTGTTGAAGTTTGATGGGAAGGAAAATTGAATCAGGTTCTTTTTCGTTTCTTGTTTTGCAAGTTTCTGAACAAGAACGAACCTTCAGGTCCTTTCTTCCGACTGCGTCAGTTGGTATCAGAGCCCAAATCCGTTTAGATCAGTCAGTTCTACGCCATGGCAGGAAGTAATCTCGAACTGAACCTTGTTGCACTAGTCGAAGCATTGCAACAGGATCGGGAAGAGTCTAGGCGCGACAGGGAAGAGTTGCGAAGGGAGATACGGCTAGAGAGGGATAGTCGTGAACTATAGATACAAGATTTGACACAGCTGGTGCAGTGACTGGCGACTGGCCAACAACCAGAACAGCCTGAACTTGAAGGATTGCTTCAAGGGGTGGACGAAGATGTTGAGGACGATTTCGGGAGGTTGGCGTGTGAACAACCTAGGGTTCGACCCAGGGGAATGAGAGGTTGGGGAGCGTTGTCTGAGGGGACAACAAGATGGGTCCTTGACCTTGCTTTGGAAGGTGTTAACTCCCTACTCTAGTGGCCTCACACTCAATCCTTCTTGATGAAGTGCGTTCCTGTAGTTGATCGGGAAATCTTCCGACAACTGATTGGTGAGGAGGTCGAGAAGTTTACTGCCTCCTTTCACTCTGCAGTAAGGTTTTTGAGACCTATAAATTTTGGCAATTGATTCCATCTCATTGTTACTCCTATGCTAACCTTCTTTTCTTGTCGTAGAATCATCTTCTTCTTGGCGAGCACCTAAGAAGGCAAGCCGAGAAGACCAACAAGGATTGAGAGTTTGCCTCCCTGATTTTTGAGCTTCAGGATGTCAAGGTCAGCTTAGAGAAGGAGGTTGCTGAGCTCATGACTTCTAATTGACCATGTTGTTGGTATACTTTGCAGGTTCTTCAGTTGTTGTCCCTCCGAGCCGCCCTGACCCTGTAGCTGTTCCTGAAGAGAAGGAGGAGGGTGATGATAACATGCCCCTTGTGCAACGCTATTCCCGGAAGTAGCTTTGGACCTCTTCTTGTAATAGCTAGGACTTCATGCACTTGACTCTTTTTAATTTCTTCATTTCCAAATATGTGTAGAGGTTTGTTTGTGGCCTATGTTCTTCATGACATCTTTACTTTTCTTCGTAAAGTATTCTACTTTCTGCACTTCCTTGCTTTTAGCAATTTGAATTTAAGGAAAATTGGACTTGAAGCAAAATATCACCAAGTGAGGACCTGGTAAGCTTTTTACAAGGAATAACTTATCTTTTACTGGTAGGGTCGTCTGAGGTCGCCTTGAGGCTCAGCAAGGCCTTTTCAATCAGCTTCTCGAGGTCTGCAATTTCTAAGTCAGCTTTAGGCATAGAACTTCTTTACATGGCAAATGTTCCAAGATCTCAGAAGTTATCTCCCTTCAAGATCAGCAAGCTTATTGCTCCCTCCTTTGTAGATTTCTAGGACTATGTAAAGTCCTTCCCATCTTTCTTGTAGCTTGGTTAATTAACCTTGTTTGCCAACGCTTGACCTTTTGAGGACCATTTCTCCAACTATGAAATGCCTTGTTTTCACTCTTTTGTTGAAAAAATTTGTCAGTTGCCTTTTGTAGGTCCTATCAGCTTCCATTGCTTTACTTTTTACCTCTTCAAGGAAGTCGAGGTCTACCCTTCTCTCCCCCTCATTTAAGATGAATTATATTCAATCAGCCTTAAATACTTCATGCCAACCTCGACCTACATCACTACTTCTACCCCAAAGCACAAGTTGAATGGCATTTCTCCAGCAGCTTTTCTATGTGTTGTTCTGTATGCCCATAGAATGCTTGGAATCTTATCCGTCCAAGTAGTTTTGTGACTTTCTTTCTCGAGCTTGGTGAGACTTTACTTAAATCCTTCCAGGATAGTTCTGTTTGTGACCTTAGTGAGCCCATTAGCCTAGGGATGAGCTACGGAGGTCAACCTTTGTTCGATGTTCAAATTCTCGCAGACTTTGGATAGTGCATCTGCCTCTACATTTTGTTCTATGGGTATCTGCTCAATGAGGAAATGCTCAAACTTAGAGGCGATATCTCTTACTTGTTTGAGATATTTGATCATGTTGTCCTCTTGAGCTTCGTATTCTTCAGCGACCTAGCTAGCTATGACCTGTGAATCTGTTTTAACGTGCAATTATTGCACTTTGATAGCTCGTATGAGTCTTAGACTTGCTAAGAGAGCTGCACATTCAGATTCATTATTCGAGGTTGGGAAGTTGTATTTCACAGAGTAAGGGATTCTCACTCCCTCAAGGCTGATAAGTACTATTCCAGCATTTGAATTTTCTTTCTTCGTTGAACCATTTGTATACATTATCCAAATGTTGCTTACAGGGTGGTTGTGAGTTCCAATGGAGCCCTTGTGCATTCCTGTATGTTTTCTACTAGAGCTTGAGCTTTGATTGCTTTCCTTGGTTCAAATCGAATTTGATATCCCAACCCTCTCTAGGGCTACGACCATAGGTTCTAGTAGATCCGTTGGAACTGATATTTGTGTTCTCCCAAATCTCTGTGGCCTAGATTGTGATGCAGGAGCGGAAGGTGAGGGTCAATGTGAGCAAGAGCAGGCTGAACCGATCGAGAAAATAGAACCACGAGTGCCTAAGCGTTCAGCGAGGATTAGAGATATCGTGGCTCGGAAATAGGGGGGTTTGTAATCGGGTCGTGTTACTATTCATTATCGTGTAATAGGGCCTTGAGGGCCTTTTACCATTTTTGGTTTGTTTTAGATTTAGGGGCACTTTTGTATTTTTGGTTGTTGTTTTTTTTTTTTAATTTCCATTTCTAAGTGGGTTTAGTTTTCCTGGAGGTTTATTTAATGTTGTTTCCTTGAATAGCTTTTCGGTAGATTGAATATACAGAAAATTCTCAATTGTCCTGTGTTCTTTATTTGGGCTACTTCTTTGAAGTTTCTTGAAAGCTTCATCATCGGTGATTCTAACTGCATAACGACGAAAATTCAATTGTTGTTTTCATGATATCGAAGACTAAGAGCGATTCTAATTGCATCTTCGTCAATTGGTATCAAAGAAGGGTTTTAGTTCATCAAACCCTAATCCACTAGCCAATGACCAAACAACATGTCTACCAGTGATAGCAACGATCTCAACCCTATTGTTCCAATCTGTTGCAACGGTTGGAAGAAGAAACTGAAGAGCGAAGGTTGCAACAGGACGAAACCAGGAGGAGGCAATTCATGTAGCAGATGATGGCGCTGTTCGCACCCTTGCAAACGAATCCAGCGTCGCCACCTCAGCAGCCGGCCGCTCCAAGTCCACATCAACTTGCTGCTCCACCAAGATGACCAGAGGTACTCGGACTAGCTGTGCCTTTAGGGCAACCAGAATTTTAGGTGGAAGAAGAAGATGAGTCGATATCGTTTTAGGAGGAGCCATACCGGGCCCAAAGGTATGTGCAGAGACCTTTTCACAATCAGATACAGAATTATGAGGCTGTGCGCGACAGACAGAACAGATGGGATGGAAGGTTCAAGTAAGAAATTCTGGAGTTCACAGGAAGTTTGAGCCTAGACGAATTTCTTGATTGGTCGACAGTGGTGGATGATTTGCTACGCATAAAAAAAGTTCCACTAGAGAAGCAAGTCGCGTTGATAGCTTTTATGTTCAAGAGTAGGGAGGTGGCAAGCTAACAAATATCACAGATATCAAGATGGACTACCCAGATTGAAACCTGGAATGAGTTGCGATAGGAGATGAATCGAGAATTCTTACCTTTGAATTATCGACAAACACTCCATGGAGAATTCAGGAGTTGATTCAAGGAGCGAAGAGTGTGGATGACTACACCTTGGAATTCTATAACCTTGTTTCTCTAAATCAATTGCGAGAAATGGAGGAGCAGTTGGTGGCGAGATACATTCATGGTTTGAGGTTGCCATTGCGTGATGCGCTTCAAGTTCATACATTTTTTAGCGTGATGGATGCTCAGTCAAATGCTAAAGCCATGGAGAAAACTTTGAATAGACAGCAGCTTCCAACTGGTCGAATTGGTCCAACTCCTTTGTATGGCTTGTCTCGTACCTCACAGCCCTCACCAAGTGTAGCAGCGGTACCAACGATGGCTTCCACAGCAACACCAAATTCTGTAAGAGCTGGAATTCCAACGGCTCGGCCTCCCTCAAACAAGGCCTCCATTCGGTGTCATAGATGCCAAGCAATGGGGCACTATGCCAATGAATGTCCGACATTAAGATCGCAGTTGTATATGGGAGATACACATGAAGAGAGTGATCTTGCTTTGTGATTCGACCAACAGGATACTGAATCATAACTTGTAGTTGTCAACCTCGGGAATGTGCAAGGGGAGAACTTAGTAATGAGGCGAATTTGTTTGGCACCTAGGAGTGACGAGGATTGGAGAAGATGAGATATTTTCACAACAAGTTGCACGATTGGGGGTAAGAGTTGTCGAGTGATCATAGACTCTAATAGTTGGGAGAATGTCAAATCCGAGAAAGCAGTGGCAAAGTTAGGACTGACTATGGAGCCACACCCTCACCCTTACCAACTTGGTTTGGTGAGCAATGCTAATGAAATTCGGGTAGACCGACGGTGCAAAGTGTAGATGAGTATCGGTCTGAATTATTCAGTAACGATTTGGGCTAATGTTGTGCCAATGGACGAGACATACTTGATTCTTAGACAACCATGGCAGTTTGATAACAATGCCGTCTATGATGGGCATGATCACACGTATACCATTGGAATAGGAGGTAAATGTTGGGTGTTGAAGCCACTGCGGGAGAGCAATGTCGGGGAGAAGAAAACAGTCATCTGTGTGCCTAGTACCAAATTTGAGGAGTTAGTTCGGGAACAGGATGTTTATTTTGCATTAGTCACCCATTGCTTGGATTCAGTAGATAGTTTTGGGGATGTTTCAGATGCTATTATGCCAAGATTGGAGAACTACAAGGATGTTCTTCCAGCTGAATTAGCGGAAGGAATTCCGCCCTTGCGGGACGTGCAACATCAGATTGACATTGTACTAGGAGTTCCATTGCCAAATAAAGCTCACTCCAGAATGTCACTAAAACAAAGTGAGGAGCTGAAGAAACAAGTGCAAGAGTTATTAGACAAGGGCTTCGTTCGGGAAATTGTTAGTCCTTGTGCGGTATAGGCTTTGTTAGTGACAAAGAAAGATGGTTCGTGGCACATGTGTGTGGACTGTAGGGCGGTTAATTGAATCACGGTAAAGTACTGTTTTCCCATTCCACTCCTTAACGACATGCTGGATCAGTTGAGCGGGGAAAAGGTGCTTTCGAAGGTGGACTTAAAGAGCGGATACCATTAGATTCGTCTTCGTCTGGGAGATGAATCGAAAACGGCGTTCAAGATGAAGGATGGGTTGTTTGAGTGGACAGTGATGCCGTTTGGGCTGTCCAATGCCCCCAGCACATTTATGCTTGTGATGCATCAGGTTTTGCAACTGTTTATTAATGACTTCGTCATCGTATATTTCGACGACATTCTGATCTATAGCCGCACTTTAGAGGAGCATGTCGAACATGTCAAGAAGGTATTGGACACACTTCGGCAACATCAGTTGTTTGCTAATCAGTCAAAGTGTGCATGGATAGTGCACCGGCTGGTCTTCCTTAGGTATGTTGTGATAGACGAGGGAATCTTGCCAAATGAGTCAAAGGGGGCTGCAATTCACGAGTGGCCAATTCCAACATTAGTTACACAGGTTCGGTCTTTCCTTGGACAGGTAGGATTTTATCTGCAGTTCATCTGTGATTTCGGTAGAATCGCCGCACCATTGATAGATTTATTGAGGGACTCAGGGTTTGTGTGGACAGTAGAAGCCCAAAGTACCTTCGAAGCTTTGAATGATAGGTTAACGCAAGCTCCTTTATCGTAATTGCTGAATAAGTTGAATATGATGCTTCAAAGGTTGTAATTGGGGCGGTTCTTTCCCAGAATGGACAACCCATAGCATACTACAGTGAGAAGCTAGGTGGTCCGAAACTGAATTGCTCAATGTACGATGAGGAGTTGTATGCGCTTGTCAAGGCACTTTAGTTTTGGAGGCATTACTTGATTTAGCGGGAGTTTATTCTCTACTCTAATCATGTGGGGCTGAAGTTTCTGCAGGGGCAGCACAAGCTTAGTGCTCGGCATGCTAAGTGGGTGGCACAATTGCAGGAGTTTTTGTTCTCGATTCGTCACAAGTCGGGCGTGACCAACTGGGTTGCAGATGCTTTAAGCTGATGACATGTATTGATTTCAGTGATGCATGCTTACACGCTTGGTTTTGAACAAATTCGGGAATCGTTGAAGGATGAATTCTTTGGCCGAGTGATGGAAGACAATAATCATGGGAGGGCATCAGATTATGTAATTCATGACGAGTATCTTTTTCATAGCAATTGCCTTTATGTTCCTTCAACTTCTTTGCTTTTATTTATTATACAGGAGTTGTATGAGCAAGGACACTTTGGTAAGGACAAGACAATTGCATTGATTCGAGAGAGGTTTTATTGGCCAAGTATGGATCAGGATGTTTGGACCTATATGATGAGGTGCCGTGTTTGTGCTCAGGCGAAAGGAAGTGAATCGTCCCAAGGGTTGTACCAGCCATTACCTGTTCCTAAGGTACCCTGGACTGATGTGTCACTGGATTTTGTTGTGGGGTTGACAAGGGCGTCTCATGGCAATGACAGCGTGATGGTAGTTGTGGACAGATTTAGATGGTAATATTCACGGCTTGCAAGACTACCATGGATGCCTCTTGGTGTGCTGCCTTGTATTTTGATGCCATGGTGAGGCATTTCGGTTTGCCATTATCGATTGTCTCTGATCGTGATTCTCATGAGTCACTTCTGGCATGAATTGTGGAAGAGGATGGGCACAAAGCTGAAAATTTCCAATCCTTACCATCCACAGATAGATGGGCAGACGGAAGTTGTCATTCGTTGCTTGGGCCTTTACATCTTTTGCCGATTGAAACCCCTGATTCTAGTTTCAAGAAAGTGGATGATCGGATGGAGGAGTTGACATAGCTAGATGCTAAGTAAAAGTTGTGTTGGAGAAGACCTATGCCAAATATGAGGATGTAGCTGATTGTCATTGTCGAGAGGTGCAGTTTGAAATGGATGATCTTTTGTGGGTGTATCTGAGCCAAGATCGGTATCCGCTTGGGGAGTATAACAAGTTGAAGCCACGAAAGTTTGGTCCATGTCAGGTACTTGAAAAGCTTGGTTCCAATGCTTACCGTGTGGAGTTGCCTGACAGGATGTTCATCACCAACATGTTCAATGTCAAGCTTTTTTATCCTGTACATGAGGACCCTCTGAGCTTAAGGAAAAGCTCTTCTAAAGAGTTGGTGCTTGATGCAGGAGCGGAAGGTGAGGGTCAATGTGAGCAAGAGCAGGCTGAACCGACCGAGAAAACAGAGCCACGAGTGCCTAGGCTTTCAACCAGAATTAGAGATATCGCGGCTTAGAAACAAGGGGGTTTGTAATCGGGTCATGTTACTATTCATCATCCTGTAATAGGGCCTTTCGGGAGTTTTACTGTTTCTGGTTTGTTTTAGGTTTAGGGGCACTTTCGTATTTTTGGTTATTATTTTTTTTCATTTCCATTTCTGAGTAGGTTTAGTTTTCATGGAGGTTTATTTAATGTTGTTTCCTTGAACAGCTTTTTGGTAGATTGAATATACAGAAAATTCTCAATTGTCCTATGTTCCTTTTTTCGGCTACATCATTGAAGTTTCTTAAAAGCTTCATCGTCGGTGATTATAATGGCATAACGACTAAAATTTAGTTGTTGTTTTCATGATATTGAAGACTAAGAGTGATTCTAATTACATCTTCGTCAGATTGTTGGCCATAGAGAGGATGTCCTTGTTCGGGCCTTCCTTTCACAAGTGAAGGGCTGGCGGGAACCCTCTGGGATGGGCCTGACTGTGTTGGCCTCTATTATCCTATTGAGTGATAGGCCTCAGATTATCATTGTCAGCAACCTACGTTGGCGGTGGCATCTCTTACACTATTTCGCCAGTGTGTAGTTGAGTTTTGTTGGGTGGTCTGTCTCAGTGTAGTGGTTGAACTCGTGTAGGCTTTTTTATTTGTTTTGTGTAGGGAAAAGGGCTAAGCTTTTTGCCTGGTTTCCCACAGACGGTGCCATGAGTGATGGGGCTCAAAATTGAACACCAGGTCACTCCAAAACCGTGATGAAGTCAGTCGATTGCAACCTGAGAAGAACGTAGAGATTAGTCACTTGAGGTGGGCTGTGCCTGGATAAGAGCTCTGATGCCTGAATTAGTGTTCTGAGAGTAGTTAGGAGTAATTAATTCTTAGAGAGACTATCTCTTGTGAATTGTGTATCTTGTCCATAGACTGTGTGTAATTTGATTATATCAAAGAGACTAGTTACCTCCCTAATCTGGGCTCTACTATTACGTGAAAGTAGGCAATCAGGATAGTTGTGGGATCGTGGAATCTCGCCAACTGCTCCTAGAATCATGCAGTTTCCTTGGGTTGAGATATCTTGCCATTCACGTCTCTGTCAAGAGCTGTGAGCTTGCTAACCGACCTCTGGACCAACTTCGTGACCTGCCTGTCGACATCGAGGGTCTCGCCTATATCTTTTGGGAGGTCATGCCTAGTGGTAGTAGGCTCATGGCAGTTGTTAGGAGTGGTGCATGAGACGAGTTAGGAGTTACCATGTCATGGGCCGATGTCTAGTGGTGCCTCTCTTGAGCTGATTTAGGAGGTCAGTGACCATGGAGGTCTGTGGTAGCAGGTCGCTGCCCACCTATCCTAGTTGACTCTGAGTCTGACTTTCAAGTATTGAAGGGTGGGGCCTTGGGCCCATTTGGGTTGACTTCTATCTGGGTCTTGCCGTTTTTGCATTGATTTGTTCAAGTTGTACCTGTTTCTCCCATCACCAATATTCCCCCTTGAAAGAGGTATCTAAAAAATGGAACATAACCTCCTTGTTGGTAATGGCAAACAGAATATCTCTCCCATGCAATAATGCATATATTCAAAGATCCCACCACAACCATATAATATTTGAGGATTGGGAGTTTGGAAAATGGGTTAAGTTAAAAAAAAATTCCTCTTCTTCTTCTAATAGGCTTTCCCTGGAATTGTTAGAGCTTGACTCACTATCTGAGGTAATTATGTACAATTGGTCAATTTTGATAAGTTGGATAACTTCGATCAACAAAACAGATTAAATTGGATTTTTAGAAAATCACCCAATTTAATCGATTATTTAGATGATAACTAAACAAATCCGATCCTAATTGGATTAGTTTGGATCGGATCGATTTGATGGGATCCTAAAAATTTTGAAAAAATTCTAAATAACTTTTTCATTAAATATAAAAACTAATTAAACTCAAAACAAATATACATAAAACAAATACCTTAGAAATTTAAAAACTACATAATATCTATGCAATCATTACTCATATATAATTCATAATTTATCCAAATATAAAACACTCTCAATCTCACTAGAAAAAAAAAGAAATACTTATACCAATTCAAAGTTAAAACAAATCAGGTTATCTTCTATTTTTAAAAATAAATTTAAAATCTAACTAACTTCATTATTAGAACTAGAACAACACATATATTCGATTATGCTTTTTATAATAAAACCTTCAATTATATTTATATATAATTAATATATATTAAGTACTGATAGGGCTCAAAAGTGAACCCTGGGTCACCCCAAAATCGTGATGACTTCAATCGACTGCAAACTGAGAAGAAAGAAGAGATTGGTCACCGGAGGTGGGCTGTGCACGGGGAAGAGCTTTGATGCCTAAGTCAGTATTCTGAGAGTAATCGAGGTAATTAGTTCTTAGAGAGACTATTCTCTTGTGTGTTTTTTGAACTTGTCCATAGATTGTGTCCGATTTGGTTATCTTAAAAGAAAGATTCGTTACCTTCCTAATCTATGCCCTACTATTACGTGACTGTAGGCAATTAGGATAGTCGTGGGATCATGGAATCCTGCCAACTACTCCTGGAATAGTAGAGTTTCCCTGGGTTTAGATATATTGTCATTCACGTCTTTCTCGAGTCTTTCTTGAGAGCTACGAGCTCGCTACTCGACCTTTGGACCAACTTTGTGACTTGCCGGTGGACATCGAGGGTCTCAGCTATTTGGCGGTCGTGCCAAGTGGTAGAAGGCTTATGGGAGTCATGCACATCTAGTCGTGGCATGGAAGAAGTATGAGACGAGTTGAGAGTTACCAGGGGGTCTAGTGGTACCTCTCTCGAGCTCATTTAGGAGGTGGGTGACCTTCGAGATCAGTGGTAGTAGGTCGCTGCCCACCTATCCTTGTTGACTTTGTGAGTCTGACTTTTAGGCTTTGAAGGTTGGGGCCTTAGGCCCATTTGCATTGACTTCTAATTGGATCCTGCCTGTTTACATTACTTGTCTAGGTCGTACCCGTTTCTCCCATCATTACCCCCTTTAGGCCCTGCAAGCCCAGAGGTTGTGGTGCCTAAATTACCATCTTCAGGTCTTAGCCACTAACAGGTTCACCAACTCCTTGTAATGATTAGCTTGGGGGTACCTTTCCATTTGTGTATCTAGTAGAGAGCTGCAGGCCTGCTTTTAATTTTTCGGCCTCAAGCGGAGTTGCGTGTTGGGATTTATGCCCAAAAAGGCCATCATTTTCTGAGAAAAAGTGTAAAAGACTATAATCTTAATAAGTAATTTTATACATATTAGCATAACA
>JAOXNR010017580.1:0-11339 GCA_028571225.1 Parsonsia alboflavescens
TTTTGACACCGTTGCCAGGGAGTTTTTATTTAAATACTTGCTAACATTTACATTTTAATAATATTCCAAGATCAAATCTTTTCTATTTCTTTTATTTTCAGAATATCTTGTATAGGTACGCACTTCGAATTCAAAAATCAGAATTACTACCTTTAGATTTGGAGATAAACAAAACTCCGAGAAAACTAAAAAAGGATGCTAAAAAGGAAGAAGACAACATGGCTGACCAAAGAAACAAATATAAATCTATCTTGGATTATACCACACCACACATTGATTCCTTGAAGTTGAGCATCAGTGCACCAACCATAGCAGCCAACAACTTTGAGATCAACCTTGCAATGATCCAATTGATGGAGAACCATCAATTTTATGGTGGTGATAAGGAGGATCCTACAAAGCATGTCAAAACTTTCATGAAGTTGACAAAGACATTCAAATTCAACAATGTGTCCTCTGATGCTATCAAGCTGCATCTCTTTCCTTTTTCATTAGCTAGTAAGGCAGAAGATTTTTTAGATGGTTTACCTAATGAATCTATTACTATTTGGGATGTGCCAATGAATTTGTTTTTGGCTAAGTTTTTCCAACCTGTTAAAACTACATAATTAAGAATGTCTCAAGATATCAACTATGGCACACAATGAATTGTGTAGTTTTAGCAATTGAAGATCATTAAAGATACAACTTTAGGAGATCAAGTATGGCACACAAATGAAAGCTCAACCCGAACTGCAGGTATGTTGGAAGTTGATGTTGTTACCAAAATAGTAGCTGAATTAGCAACCCTGCGAAAGGAAGTGGTAGACAGAAAAAGTAACCCTTCTTCCTCTAATCCTTCTCATATTTTAGCTATTTGTGAAATCTGTGGTGATAATCATAATAGTTTCCAATGTCCGAATAAATCTGAAGGAGTCAATTTTGTAGGAAATAGGCAAAATAATCCTTATCCTAACACATATAATCCTGGTCGGTGAAATCATCCTAATTTTTCTTGGAGAAACAATTCTGATAATTCTTTTCAGCCAAGACAAGATACCCCTCTAGGATTTCAAAAACAACAGCCACAAGTATGAGAACAACCAGTGGAAAAAAAGGCAGGTATGGAGGATTTGTTGCAACAATATATGGTATCATCTAAGGCACGCTTGAAGGCTTTAGAACCAAATGGGTCATCTTGTTCAAGCAATGCAAAACAGACCTCCAGGTAATCTTCCTCCAGATACTCAACCTCCTTCTTGTTGTAATGCTATTACTTTAAGGACAGGTAAAATAATTCCAAGTAGAGATCTGGAGTTGAAAGATAATGATGCATCTATGGATAAAAAGGGACGAATGCAAATTGAGAAAAAGTTGAAAAGAAGTCAATTGCTGAAAAATCATCAAAGGAAAAGCTCAATCCCGAATATCCACCTCTACCGTTCCCTCAAAAGGCTGCAAAAGCAAAAGAAGGACAAGCAATTTGAGAAGTTTCTATAGGTATTCAAGAAACTTTCAATTAACATTCCTTTTGTAGAAACTTTGGAACAAATGCCTAGCTATGAGAAGTTCATGAAGGTCTTTCTCTCCAAAAGGAGAAGGCTAGGAGATTATGAAACAGTGGCTCTCACGGAGGAATGTAGTGCAATCATTTAAAGGAAGGTGGAAGCTTAAGGACCCAAGGAGTTTTACTATTCCTGTTACTATTGGTTCTCAATTTTCTAGTAAAGCTCTTTGTGATTTAGGTGCAATTATTAACCTTATGCATTTGTCTATTGCTAAGAAGATAGGTTTGGGAGAAATCAGGCCTATATCAATCATTCTACAAATGGCAGATCGCACATTGAATTATCCAAGAGGAGTGATTGAAGACGCTCTCATCAAGGTAGATAAGCTTATTTTCCTTGCAAATTTTATTATTCTTGACACGGGGGAGGACAAAGATGTCCCAATAATTTTGGGAACAGCTTTCTTAGCTACCGGAATCATGTTAATTGATGTCCAAGCAGGTGAGTTGACCATGAGGGTGAATGAACAACAGGTAACCTTTAATATCTATTCTTCTTTGAAACAACATGATAACTATGGAAGTTGTTGTTATGTTAATTCATTGGATAAGGTTATCCATGAATCTTTTGAGAACACTCACCTTGTGAATTCTTTTGGAAGCTATTACAAATAATGAACAGATCCATGAGAAATTTAAAGATATTGTTAGGAAATCAACACAGTTTGAATCATTAGGACCTCAACTTGGGCACAAAGACTTTAAAGACATCACTTGAGCTAAAATGAGGTTGAGCCAACGACATTAAACAAATTCGTTGCTTGGGAGGCAACCTGAGGTATGTATTTAACTTTTAGATTTCTTTTTTATTAAATTAATAAAGTTTTTCTCTTCTTTGATTCATAGGAAAGAATGAGTTTGGGTTAAAAAAAAAAATTCAGAAAGACTACAGTTAACTAGCCCTAGAAAAATCGGTCACTAGGTTGGTATTTTTTTGGAAAAGGAGTAGCTTCATTGACTCTTAACTGGCATCGGTAGCCCAACTGGTCACTAGGCTGGTACATCTTTGGAAGAGGCATGAAGTCATCGTAATTTAACCGGAGCTTGTGGCATCATCGGTATTCTCTAGATTTTGACAACAAAGCTAAAATTTCAACCGGCCAGCCATCTCTGGAAGAGGCATGAAGACATCAGAAATTAACCGGAGCTTGTGGCATCATCAGTATTCTCTAGATTTTGACAACAAAGCTAAAATTTCAACCGGTGCAAGGAAAGACAACAGGCGCTGATAACCGGTGTCAGTGACCATGCCGGTCTCCGAGCAAGTAGTTCTCTGGAAAGCCACTTGTTGCAAATTGTTCGATCTTTTTTTTTTTTTTTACAAACTGTTTGAATTTTTTTTTTTAGCAACCCATTAAATCCTCACCTTTCCTTCTCTCTCTATTATTTCCCGCTTCCTTTCTTTTCTCTTTAACAACCGACACACATCCTTTAAAAAAATTTCTTCTCCTTATCAAATCTCTCTTAATTTTTCAACCTTAACTTAAACCTATTCCCTCAACAACCAAAATCTATCTCTCTTTTCACATACAAATCTTTTTTTTTTTTTTTCAAACCCAAACACAACGTTTGTTTTCTCTTTTCTATCAATCTTTTTTCCCCGCCCATAAATTTCAGGAGTGACTCAAAATAATCATCATGTAGAGCCGGTAATCACTCAAGGATCATTGGAATTGTATTTCTTCACCTTTCTCTCTAGATTTTCTTGGGTAATTTGTTCAAATTGAAATTAGGGATTTAGGGTTTGTAAATTTAAATTCCATTTGGGTTTGTGAATTTGAACGCGATATTAAACGCACTTATTAACATAAGTGTGAGGAGGTTTCTTATTTGCATATATGCTTGAGGTTGTTGATTTATGAATTTCAATTGTTACATTATTTTATATTCATAGTGAAAATTCATAGTTGTGGGTTGTCATTATTAAATTCTTCTTAAAGTTCATTATTCATTGTTCATTGTCGAGTTGTAATTATTGGATTGGTATTGAAGTTTCTTGTTAACTGTTATCCTTGTTTAACCCATGTTTCTGAATCTTTTGATGTCTCTCATTTAGTTCCTGAAAAGCTAGAATTACATAAAAGTAGTTGGAGAGGACATTATGAAAAATTCATTACCTTTCAACAAGAAATCACTTCTCGTTTGGATTAGTATGAGGAAATTCTTCGTGACCCTCAAAACCAGTGACTTCTTATCTTTTTCATTTGTCTGTTTGTTTTATTATTATATGTATATTTATTTGTTTTGTTTTGTTACATTGAGGACAATGCAACCCTTCAAGTGTGAGGATGGGTTGTTTTTAATGTTTGTTTGTGTGAAATGGTTTGTTTTAATTGTATTATATGTTAATGTTTCTTGGCCTATGATATATGCAAGTATAATTGAGTTGAGAATGATGAGTAGTTTCATGAATTGAGAATTCTTGACTTGAATTTTTGAAAAATTTTCAAGTTTCTACACCTTCGGTTTAAAAAATATGAAGTTACCATTATAAGTGAAGATGTTGATGCTTAGTTGATTTGACATGACTATCAAGCTGTTTTTATAAACTTCTTTTTTAAAAGGTTTTTCTTTTGAGTTTACTATGGTATGAAAGAGTATTTTTGGTCATTGTTGCACATTAGAGCTTGTTTCTTACATGCTTGAGGGGAAATTCATGATTTTGGTTAGCTTGAGGATGGCATAAGGCCTTCTTTGATCCGTTTGAGCCTTTTCTATACCTACCTTGTTCATTATATCCTTTGGTCCAATTTTGAGCCTATATTGAGAATGACTTTTATCATTCTAATTTTCTTTGATATTACCCTTGTCTAATAACTTTTCTACCTTTGAAATATCTTTTCAAGAAAATAAAAAGTCCATATTTTGATGAAAAGATTTTAAATGTTTGTTGTTTATATGAAAAATATTGAAAGTGGTTATATAATTGGAGTTGGGCATATGTTTATTGGAAAGGAGAATGGTTGTCAAAGGCTTGATGGAAAAAAAAAAAGTGAAAGAAAGAAAAATAATAATAATGATGATGATGACTGAAAAATAGAAGTGTTGAATAAAGGTGATAAAAGAACAAAGTTCTTATTGAAGGGATGTGTTATAATTGTTGATGAAGGAGATTGTTCTATGGTTGTTTGGTTCAAAAGAAAGATTGTGGGGAATTATATATTATAACTTTCTTGATCTTTTTGTTATATCCTTATCCTTCGTTTGACGGCCAATTCCCTAGCCTAACATTGCAAGCCAAAAGTCCTATTTGACTCGGGTAGACCAATTTCAATTCATTAGTGGAGAGTATGTTAGTTTACAAGCTTATGGTTGTGAATTTTCAATGACTAGAATTGTTTCTTGATTACTTTGTAAACTCTTAACTATTTCCTCATTTTTCTATGAGCATGGGAGACATGATTTTCTAAAATTTTTAAGTATAAAAGATTTTATATGGTCATGTTGAGTTGATTGAGTATTTGTGTTGAATCTTTATAGGTAAACTTATGACACATGCACTTAACTTATTTTGGGGAAGAGATTTGTGAAATTGTGGGATTTGGGTCTTGAATGTTTTGACTCTTAGCTACTTTGATATTCTTATTCTTATATCATCACTTGTAAATGAGTTCTTTTGTTTGAAGAAGTCATTGTTGAAATTGAAAGTTTTTTTAAAAAGGGTCATTTTCTTGAGAAGATTTCAAGTTGTTTTTCTTTCCTTTGTTTTAATTTGCTTGAGTGCAAGCAAAGTTTACGTGTGGGGATATTTGATAAGGCAATAAAATATCTAATTTTATGTAATTTTTATTGAATTATTTATTGAAAATTACAGTTATTTTATGCCAATTTGTATTCCCGAATTTATTTCTTTGATTGCAGGAATTTTTATAAAAAGGGATTGAAAAAGGGCAAAATTGGAATTTAAGGAGAAAAGGGGAATCTTACTTCAAGAAGAAGAATATTTGGAGGAATCTTGGAGGAATTAGAAGTGGGTCTGCCAATTAATTGTAACGACTAGCTTTTGGGGGTACCTTTCAATTCAAGTCTCTGGTCAAGAGTTGCAAGCTGGATAATTATTTTTCTGCCTCAAGCAGAGTTGCACACATTTGGTTGCGGCATGGAAGGTACATGAGGAAGGTTGGAGCTCATGAGGTCGTCGGTTGTGGTCTAGTGAGGCCTCCCTTGTGCTCATCTGGAGGTCGATGACCTCTAGGTCCGTGACCTGAAAGATCGGTGGTAATAGGTCCCTGCCCACTCGTACCTTGGGATTCTCCAATCTGCTCTTCAGGTATTAAGAATTAAAATCTCCAAGTCGCAAGTCTAACCTTCAGGCATTAAAGATTGCCATCTTGAGGTCGGGGGCCTGACCTTAAGTTATTTAGAGTTGTCATCTCCAAGTCATGGGCCCGACTTTCAGGTATTTAGAGTTATATTCTTCAAGCCGTGGGGCTATCCCTCGGACATTATGAGCTGCCATCTATAGGATGCGACCCTTGAAAAATTGAACTGTTTCCTTGCAACTACTCGTGAGGCAGACCGTCAGGTATTCAGAGTTACCATCTTGAGGTTGCGGCCCTTTGAAAAGTTGTGCTATTTTCTCACAACAGCAATTTTTGGAGAGATGATGCGTTCTCTTTGTGTTTTGAAACTGTTGGGCGATTTGGATTGGAAAGTCACCCCGCTTTACTTTTAGCAATATTTGACCCATTTCAGACTTGAAGAAACAGACCGCTTTTATTTTAGGAGGGAGCTGAAGCGTTTTTTGGGTTCTAGACCAACAACCCATTCTAGATTTGGGAAGATTGACCCGCTTCAGTAAATCCAAGGTTTCCTTATTCAATATAACTTGAATACCTTCATATTTGGGATTTACTTGAACATCCATTTATCAGCAAGGATTTTACAGAGCTTTTTGCTTAGGGCTTTTCTCCTCCTCCACCGGCCACTGGACTTTCCCAGGATCATCTTTCTTTCTCCAAGACTTCACTGAGTGAGTTTTCTTTCTCTTCTGAAAATATTGTTCATTTTCTCTCTCTCTGATAGGTCAATTGCGTCCCCCTCTTTGTCTTCTATATCTATTACTCCCTCTCTCCAAACTGGAGAGACAACACCTTCTTCTTCCTCGGTCTATTTGGAAAACGGGGTTTTTAATTTTTCTCTCGTGTTGACTAGAGCTCCCTTGGTAAAAACTGAAACCTTTGATTTCTCTAAAACAGAAGCATATTCTCTATATCTTTCTTTGAACCTCGGTCTTGTTTTTGAGCTCTGCGGTGAGTTGGGACTAGGGAAGGGAGAAATTGTTGCCGCTGAAGAGCATAAGCGTGCTTTCAGTAAGCATGACGGACATATAATCCTTAACACTTCTAGCCTCAGGGGAGGGGTTCTCCTACCTCACATTCATCCCTTATTTTTTGACCTTGCCTTCTTTTGGACAATAGTTGCTTTGATCGTAACCTGTCATCTTTATTGAGTTCCAGTCTCTTTAGAGCTTTTCAGATGCTTTTATAGGTTAGGGGTCTCTTCAGCGTCCAAAGGTGCTAAGGGGTATCATCAGTTTTCTCTTTGGCACAATCTACTTGGCCTTTTCCAATTTTTTGCAGGGCAGTGGAAATCCTCTTTCTTCTTTGCTTGCGTTCCTGACCATTTAGTTTGTTCCGAGGCTTATCTAGATTGGAACCTGAGTCGCTCATTTTTCAATGAGCTTCCTGAACTGTTTGTTAATCTGGGCGAGCATGGGGACTTCTTTTTGGATCGGGTCAGTTCTGGCAATCCCAAGTTTCGGTGCCCTGCCCTAGTTTGGCCTGAGGTCTTCCTTCGCTCTGTTGGGTTAGGAGACCCGGCAGAGCGCGAAATCTCTTCCCTCAATGAAACTATTGGGATATCTTCTTTTGGTAGGAAATCTAATTATGTTTATTGAACTTTGGCTCTTACTATCCTGGCTTTAACAGTTTTCCTTCTTATTTCTTGCAGTAATGAAGGCATCAAAGTGGCTTCGCTCTTCTGGACCCTCTCAAGCCTCTGAAGGTAGAGGTCGGGGCCCTGCTGGTACCTCCCCGGCTCGTGCCTCTGTTGTTAGGATTCCCATTCCCCGGAGTATTGGAAGGGCTACAGTAGCTAAGAGGACTTGAGGGGCCTAAAAAAGATTCAACTGCTGCTAGGATGGGGCCTTCAGATAGGCCCATTAAAATTTCGACTTCCTCGTCTTCTCCCTCTTCCCAGCATGTGAAGAAGATTGCTTCCAGCTCTTTTGGGAAGGGAAACTCCTTGGCGACTTTTGAGCCTTAAGCAGCATTCCTGGGGTGTGCCATGGCAGAGGTCGCTGAGACTTTTAAGAAGCTGAGAGGTGCTGCCTTGGCCTCATGCACCATTGAGGTAGCTGTAAGGTGGGTCCCTGATCTTGCCATGGAAGTATTGGGCTCTTTACTGCAATGGCCCTACCCTCAATCCTTTTTTATGGAGTGAACTCCGTCAGTTGATCGGGAAATTTACCGGCAACTTATAGACTAGGAGCTTCACAAGTTTGGTGCCTCCTTTCTTGCTACCTATGCCTGACTTTGTTCTATTTTGAGTACTCTATTTCACCCCTTTCCTTCTTTCTTTGCAGGGCCATGTTATTTTTGACAAGCGAATGAGAAGGGAGGCTGTGAGGGCCAAAAATGATCAAGAGTTTGCCCCCTTGCTTTCTGAGCTGCAAGATGCTAATGTTCACTTGGACAAAGAGGTTGCCGAGCTCACTACCTCTACTGAATCATCCAAGGCTTCTATCGAGCATTCCAAGCAACTTCTTGTAGCATGGCAAAAGCAAAGGCTGCCAATGACTCTATCTCCAAGGTTCTGGATAAGGCTTAGAAAAAGGAAATCAAGTTGGAAGAGCATATCAAAAAGCTCAAGGCTAGATTGGATGAACTCCAAGGGCTCTACGATGAGGAAGGCAACTTGGTGTTGGAGAGGTTGGAGGAAGTCCTCGCTTTCCAAGAGTACGTGCAGTCTTTGTTGAGGCAATGGCTGATCTCTTTGTGTGCTGAGGTGGTTGATGACCTTAAGGGGCTGAATCTAGAGATAAGGACTAACTCAGATTTTGATGCCAATTTTTATCATTCAGAGTTGGTAGTTCCTCTCCCATGGCACCGGGAAAACCAAAAGCTTGCTTCCCCTAAAGAGGTAGCTGCTGCTGAGATCTTAATCCAGGTTGATGAAGGCTCAGCGCAGAAGGGGAAAACTCCTGTTGAGGCTACCCCCAAGTTCGAGGAGATCCTGGACATCACCCCTCGAGCTATGGTTTCTCTTGAAGGTATTCCTTCGTTAATGGGCACAAATGCTTTTGACAAGATGTTTCCTCAGCTTGTGTATGATTATTTCGGGGAGGGTACTAGATCTTTTCCCAGTTTTCCTACTTGCTCTCAAAGATACTTTATCTGAACATGTCGTTAGCTTGTCTAACAGGAACTTCAAGTGCATTCCCTCCGAGCAACCCTGTGGCTTCTCCCAGTGGCTTCATCCTGGCCAGCATCCCAACCGAGAAAGAGGAAGATGAGGATGATTTGCCCCTTGTCCGACATTCCCGAGAGTAGTCCCGAGCTTCCTCTAGTTTTTAGATTTTTTACTCTTTATTTTTCGCAAGTACAATGAATATTCTATAAAGGTCTGTTTGTGGCCTTCTATCTTTTCTTCCTTTCTTTTATACAACTGCTTCATTCTTTCTGCCAATGCTTCAAGCTTCATGCTTGCTTTATATTTGCCATTTTTCACAATTGTCCAATGTATTCAGATTTATTTTGGCACAATAGCAAATAATATAGGCAAAACCAACACAATATCCATACAAGCCTTAAAAAACTAAGCCTCGAAAAACTTAGCTTCAAAACCATGATTTGTTGAGGTCACCATAGTGTAGGGCCAGGTTCTTTTGACCGGTATTTCTGAGCTCAATTGATGGCTTCACAAGGTCTGCAATGTCTTAGATGGCCTTTAGGCGTAGAACTTTTTCAACTGACAAGCATTCCAGGGCCTTAGGAGTTGAATCCTTCAAGGTTAGTGAGCTTGTAGCTCCCCCTTTGTGTACCTCTTAGACTATGTAAGGTGCTTCCAAGCTTTCATGCAGCTTGGTCAGTTGTCCTTGCTTACTGACATCTGATCTCTTGAGGACCATGTCTCCAACTGTGAAATGTCTTTCTTTCACCTTTTTGTTGAAAAAATTTGTTACTTGCCTTTTGTAAGTTCTATCTGCTTCCATTGCTTTGCTCCTGACCTCTTCGAGGAGATCGAGGTTTGCCCTTCTCTCCCCCAAGTTTAAGACTAAATTGTATTCGGTCAATCTTAAAGATGTCATTCCAACCTCAACTGGCATTACTGCCTCTACTCCAATGCACAAACTAAATGGTGTTTCTCCAGTAGCCTTTCTTGGTGTGACTCTACACGCCCATAGTATACTTGGGATTTCGTTTGGCCAATCAGTCTTTCGACCTTCTTTCTCGAGCTCTATGAGTCTCTTCTTGAGTCCTTCTAGGATGGTCCTATTTGTGACCTCAGCCAAGCCATTAGCTTGGGGATGAGCTACAGAGGTCAGCCTTTATTCAATGTTGAGATTTTCGCAAAAGGTCTGAAATGGGTCGCCAATAAATTGTCGCCCATTATCAGATATGATAGCTCGAGGAATGCCAAATCTACAAATAGTGTTCGTCCATACGAATGATTGGACTTTTAGTGATAAGATTATTACCATGGGTTTTGCTTTAACCCATTAGGTGAAATACTCCACGGCAACTATTAGGAACTTTACACTAGCCACCCTTTTTGGGAAGGGCCCCAGAATATCAATGCCCCATATATCAAAAGGCACTAATGTGTTGATTGATTAGTACTTAGTGGGGAGGGTAGGTGCGATTTGTTTCCGTGCAATTAGCAGCTCATGCACTTCTGTATGGCCTCCTCAGTGTCTAAAACCATTGAGGGCTAATAATATTTTGTCCTTCGGATTTTCTGGGCAGTGGTTTTAGCTCCTATATGTGATCCACATATTCTGCTGTGTACCTCGTCAATGACATACTGTCCTTCTCCCTTGCTTAAGAATTTGAGCATGTGGCAAGTGTATGATCTTTTGTATACTTCATCATCTCATATTAGGACGTAGCAAGGAACCCATCTCCATACTTAGCTTGCTTCTTTTGGATCTTGCGGGAGGTCGCCATGTTTGAGGTATTTTTAGATTGCATACCTCCAGTTTGCTTGATCCTCAATAACCAGATTCTCCTCTTGATATATGCTGGGAGAGTGTAACTGTTCCACGAGCAGCTCGGCATTCGTTCTAATTACCTCTCGGTATACTTTGGATAGTGTGTTTGCTTCTAAATTTTGCTCTCTCTGAATTTTCTTGATCTGGAAGTAGTCATGCTTAGACATCATATCCCTGACTCTTCTAAGATATTCGATCATCTTATCTTCTCTCGCTTTGTATTCCCCAACAACTTGGCAAGCTATGATCCTTGAATCTATTTTGGCATGCAGTTTCTACACTTAGAAAGCTCTTTTAAGTCTTAGACCTGCTAAGAAAGCTTCATACTCAGATTCGTTGTTCGAGGTTGTGAAGTTGCATTTCATAGAGTAAGGGATTCTCACTCCCTCAAGGCTGATCAGCATAATTCTTGCACCTGAATTTTCTTTCTCCGTTTAACCATGTGTGTACATGGTCTAGATACTATCTTCACAGGTGCTAGTGAGCTCCAGTGGAACTCTAGTACATTATTCTGCAAAGTCTAAGAGGGTTTTTACTTTGATGGCCTTCCTTGGCTCAAAATGGATTTGATAACCTGAG
>JAOXNR010017580.1:11439-21646 GCA_028571225.1 Parsonsia alboflavescens
GTCAAATGAATCTCTCCGAGATCATGAAACCGAGGAATTTACTTGTTAAAACTCCGAAGGTGCATTTCTCCAGATTAAGTTTCGTGTGAGCAGATTTTAGGGTTTGAAAAGTCACCCTGATATCCTCGATGAAATCTTATGAGGTCTTGGACTGGATCACTAGATCATCTACATAGACCTCAATGTTCCGCCCGAGCTGTTTCCTAAAAACCTTGTGCATTACCTGCTGGAATTCAGCTCCTATGTTTTTTAGGCAGAATGGCATCTAGGTGTAGCAATAGGTCCCGACCTCTGTGATGAAGGAGGTCTTATCCATGTCCTCAATGGCCATCGGGATTTGATGGTACCCTTTGTAAGCATCTAGAAAGCATAGCCGCTGGTATCCGGCCGTTGAGTCTACCATTTGATCTATGCTCGGAATTGGCTAGGAGTCCTTCTAGCAGTACCTGTTGAGTGTGGTGAACTCCACTCACATCCTCCATGTTCCTTCCTTCTTCGGGACCACAACAGAGTTGGCCAGCCATTCAGGTATATTACTTCCTTCAGAATCCCAACATCGAGAAAAACTTGGACTTCCCGAGCTATGACCTCCTCATTGCACTTGGGGGCGAAGGTCCTCTTCTTTTGTTTCACCGATTTGACTCCTGGCTTGAGCCCGACCGGATGTTTAGCAATCCTTTGGTCGACCCCCTTGAGGTTGTTGGGTTGCCAGGTGAAGACCTTCAAGTTTTCTTCAAGGGAATCCACCAGTTTCCCTTTGATCCTTGGAGGTAAGAGCTCTCCAATCTTAATCCCTTTTTTAGGGAATTTGGGGTTAAGGAAGACTTTCTCTCCTCTTCCTACTGCTTGGATTTGGAGGTGATCGTCCTCCTTTCGTAGGTCGATGCATTCCTTGTGCATGACCTCTCGTGAGCTTTCTTTGCTTCCCCCACCTAGGTAACGCTCAGCAGCAGCTTGTCCATCTCCTTCAAGGATGATCGAGGCGTCTCAGATTTGGATTCTCATGTTGTAATTGAGTAGGGAGATTTTTGCTCTTAGGTCCATGACCCCCCTTCGGCCAAAGATGGCATTGTAAGTTCCGGGGGTATCTACAACCATCCGGTCCATCATCTCGATGATTTCTCAGTTGTCTACGTGGACCGTGGTTGGGACCCATAGGATCCTAAAGGCATAACTTGTGCTACTATTGAAGCTGGTCAGACCCATGTTTGACTTCATCAGTGGGCTCATGTCTATTCTCATTTGGTCGAATGCTTTGAGGTACAAAACATTAACATCACTGCCAGTTTCCACCAGAATTTTTCTCTCTAGGAAGTTGCCAATCTGGAGTGACACTGTCAGGGTTTCTGAATTTCCTCATCGAGCTCGCTTGGACCTCCTTTCGATGGCATTTAACTCGCCAACTAGAAGTCTAGGATTGTGCGATACTACTGGTGGTAGATGTGTAGGGTCTGTGTTCTTGGCCAAACAGTCTTGCAAGTGGCCCTCCTTTATCAGCCTTTCAATCTCTTGTTTGAGGTTAAAATAATCCTTCATGAGATGGCCATGATAATTAAGGTAGTGGCAAAATTTTGCGGGATCTCTTTTGGCCATAGGTCTGTTGAGAGGCCTGGGTGGCTTCGTGAGGCCTTTTTTCTCCATGACCACCATGATTTCTGCTCGTGATGCCTTGAGAGGAGTGGTCACGAGGTTGGGGATAGTCCTTCTCCTCTTTTCTGAGGTCCCTCCCTTGGGGTGAGGGTCTTTCCTATCCCACTTTGATTTTTGAGGGCTCTTCGGATGTCCCCTGTTGTCTTTTTCGGTGGATGAGGTGAAACCCGAGATCTTTTTATCTATGGCTATTTCCTCAGCCTTGATCAGTTTTTCTAGGAGCATCTGTAGCTCCTTGATTGTTTTCACTAGCTCTTCGGCCAATCTGAGGGCCACGTACCCCTCTTGCAACCCCTGCTTGAATTCAGTGATCTATATGGCATCATTTTCCTGCTCAATCTCCACTGCTTCGTCGTTGAAACCACTATAGTAGCTTTGGGTGCTCTCACTGACCTTCTGTTTTATGAGGAATAGGTCGTTAATGTCTTTTTTGCACCTCTTGCTGCTCTGGTAGTTCTTCAGAAATAGCTCCTTCAACTGTGTCTAGCTTAAGATGCTTGCCTCAAGAATGCCCTTGAACCGGGACTGGGCCTTTTTGGTCTGCATTGACCGAAAGGCTTTGCACTTGATGTGGTCAGGGTGCTCGTAAGTCTCCATGTAGGAGACGTACTCATCAATGTGCTGCTGAGGTTCCCCTAGCACCATCGTATTTTTTCTCCAGTTGTGGAGCTTTGAAGCCTGATGGCATTCTTGCTGTTTGAATGCTGTGGACAAACGGCTAAGGAGTGGTAAGGTCCACAGTGCTCTGTACTTCTTTATTGCTAGGGGAGTTGCTCTCCTCAGTGGATTTGGGGCTACCCCTCGAGTTTTTCACCTATCATTTCGATCAGGCTACGACGAGGTGGCATCCATGCTCCAGGAGGAGTTCGTAGCGAGCTCTCTTGCAATTCGGAGTTCTTATTCTGCCGATGGCTCTGCGAGATGGCTTCTTGATTGAGCCTGTCTCTTAGGTCATACCCCCTTTCATGGTTGAGGGTTTCTCTGAGGTCGGTTACAAGTTGAGTTCTTCCTCTCTGTGGTGAAGGGGGTGGTCCTCGCCTTTGAAGGCTGAAGCCGACTGGGCTAGAGGCATCTAGTTGCACCTCTGGGTGGCTGTGAATCCCTCCAGGTGGGCTCTGGAGTGCTCCCAGTAGATACATAATCTGACCTACTGAAAACTCTTTCCAAAACCGCCACCATTTGTTCCAGGAGAGATGCTGAAACCGACATCCGTGTTCTACAAGATCTCTGCTATCTAGAATTGTTGCTGTTGACAATAGGACCAGGGTCCTGTTGCGGCGTTTCTTGCACAAGCAAAGAGTTGACCGGGATCCTCTGGGATGGACCAGAAGTGCCAAGTCCTGGTGATCTTGAGGTGCACTAGGCGATGGATTATTATTAATAGCAGCCTACACTAGAGGTGGCATTTCGAGCGTTGTTTCTCCAGTGTGCAATTGTGTTCTGGCAGGCGGCCTGCCATGGCTTGGCGATTGAACGCGTGAGGGCTGAGACTGAGCCATCAGGATTGTTTTTATTTCTTTGTAGGAAAAAAGGGCTAAGCCTTTTGTTTCAAGCTTCCCACAGACAGCACCAGAAGTGCTGGGGTCGAAAATGGACTCTGAGTCACCCCACAGATCTTGATGAAACTCCGCAGTCAGCATCCTAAAAAAATGACAAAAATGGTTAGCGGAGGGTGCTGTCGCCCAAGAAAGAGCTCTGATACCTATGTTAGTGTCCTGAGAGAGATAGTTGAAGGTAAAGACTGTTCTTTGAAAGTTGTTGTCTTCAGAGCTTCTTAGTCCACTATCCTTTGACTGATTGTGTGTTTTGATTAAGTAGTAAAAAGAGAAAGTCTGTTACCTCCTGGATTGCAGCCTTGCATTACGTAACTATAGGCAATTAGGATAATTGTGGGATTCCGTTGAATCCCGCCAATTGCCCCTAGAATCGTGGAGTTTCAATGGGATGAGAGATCTTGCCATTCACGTCTCGGCTTGAGACTTAGGAGCTCGCTAACCGACCTTCAGAACAACTTTCCGACCCCCCCCATGGATGTTGAGTGTCTCGAGTGTCTCTTTTGGTGAGGTCGTGCCGAGTAGTCCTTGGCTCGTGGGGAGTGATTAGGAGTCATGCACCGTTGATCGTGGCATGGAAGATTTATGAGACGAGTTGGGAGTTAAGAGGTCATGGGCCGAGCTTTGGTTTGTACCTCTCTCGAGCTCATCCGGGAGGTCGGTAACCTCTAAGTCGATGACCTGGGAGGTCGGTGCTATCAGGTAGCTGCCCATCTTCCCCTCGTTAATTCAGTGGGTCTAACTTTCAAGTATTGAAGGTATGGGAGCCTTTGGCCCATATGGGTTGACTTTCGTCTGGGTCCTATCCATTTAAGTTGACTTATCCGGGCAGTACTCGTTTTATCCATCAAGGGTAGTTTCAAGACAACAACATCTCATCTCATATCATCTCTCATAATTCTTATTCTCTCTTTTAATCTTTTATTGTTTTGAGATGATTATGAGTAGCTAAGTTATTTGTTCTAGGATTGCAATGGATTCTTAGTCAACTTATTTGAGTTAAATCTTATTTCTTCATATGGTGATTACGCTTTATTGATTTATTTCTTAATGTTTTATTTATTAAGAAGATTGGTCATCTTTTTATTTGACAAAACCTTTAGGAATTGAAAGAGGATTTTTTGTTTTTGGGTCTATGAACAAATAACTATTATTAGAATTGACTTGGCATGAGTTAATTTTATTCGTAATTAGGATAGACATATACCTAATTACCTTGGGTAACCATATTGTGACTTATTCTTCATGTACTGATTCTTTTTGCATCAGTATAGACATATAGCTTTTGTAATTGATTGGGTACATTCTTTAATTACTTGAAAGAGAATAAAAGGAATTTATGTGTCACAATTAATCAATTTGCATAATTATTATTTGTTGAAAAAGATTTTTCTTACTTGAATTTGTCTTTGATGAAATTGTAATCCTAGATATTTTTTATCCATTAAACTTTTCTAAATTATTTCTATTGCTTTATTTTAAATCTTACAAACTCAACCTTTTTAATTCCTTTGACTTGGAAGAAAGTTGTTTGTTAGTGATTAGTACTTGTTTTTATTCATGAACTCTTTGTGGGACGATACTCATTTGATCACTTTATTACTTGTTAATGATATATATACTTGCATGTGCAAATTGGCTGACATCCACATAAAGCCCCATCATTTGAGGTTGAAAGAGGGACTCGACATAATATTGAAAAGGAGGAATCCGTTCCAACTGGTCAAAGAAAGGCTCCCATCTTTGTTGCACAAAGCATTGTAGTCAGCCAGCTAAGCTTCCAAGTCATTGATGTTACTTTTTTTCTTGTCACCCATTGAGATAGCTTCTCACCTCTTTTCACGGCAATATCAAGGGCGGTGGACAAGTGCAAGTTTTGAGCTTTGGCACCAGATAGCCTTTTCCGAGTCTCTTGCAGGAGAGTATGGATAGCAATGTAGCTGACCTGAGCCTGCTCAGTAGCAGAGGAGAGCTTTTGTACCTCCCTCTGAAGACTAGCCTTTTCATCTTGGAGCTCAGTGATCAGAGTGGAGAACTTGTGATCCTTTTTCTCCCTCTCTACTCGTCTTCTCAATCTCCCACAAAACAAGACATGGCTCTAAAACAAAAAAAAACAAAAAAACAAAAAAAAAAAGAGAAGTAAAGAGGTTGGTATCTAGAAGAATTTGTACAAAGGCCATGTTTAGACTTATTAAGGAAAAGAGGAGAAACAGAAAAACTCATCACTGTGTGGAGAGAGGTAGCTTATTTATCTAGCTCATTGTTAGAGAATTGTTTGTAGATTTCTTTGTCAATGGGTGGTGCACAATGCAACGAAAATGATTGGGAATGTGGTCACTGAAATAAGGAGTTGGGGGACTCCATCAAAAGGTCGGGAACCCATCTAGTGGTCCCCTTAGCAGAGCGAGAGGCCAAGGAAAGCTTTCCGAGCCTCTTGATGGTCTCAGCGACCTCTTCAACAGCACACCATTAAAGTCCAACTCTTGCTTAGAGGTTGCAGGTTCTTTGCCTTTCCTAGAAGAAGTTGTAGGGAGGTTGATGGTGATAAAGCACCTATGATACCTTCCGGACCAATTGCATGAGCTAGAGTATCCAAGTTGAGGCAAACATTGATCACATTTGTGCAACGAAGAGAAGAAACACTTGATTTCCCATCAATCTTTGAAGAACAACCATTAATGGATGAAGAGAAACCAAGGAAGGAATTCCATTTGTGGATGATAGAAGACATCAATGAGGAGCATATAATCAAAGAACAAGCCCTTGGGAGCCTTGGAAATCAAGTTGGAGGGCCTAGGAAGGCTTGGGAAGAAGTTGGAAACGAGTATGGTGTAGAGATGGCATGAGCAAGCATCGGATGGCATGATAGAGCACCATCATTCGCTCCATGGTAAACCAGTTGGAGCCGGATGTGAACACCGAATAGCCATTGGAAATTCCAGTAGCCATCAGGCGCTCCATCCGGTGCTGGCCTCTCTTGATCTTGTGCCAGATGCTCTTTTCCCCCTATTTTGTCCTTAATGCGATCTTGACCCTACGATTTTATTGACTTATCTTTTTCTTTTAAGCTATTTTAGAGGGTTAGCCAAGTATTTAATCATTCTTAAGGCTTCTTAGTGTTGAGACTATAAAACTTATTCTGCAAACACTTTTAAATCAATTAAGAGAATCCTTTTGGATTAAACTCCTCTTTTCTTGAGTGTTCATCTAATAGCTCATCTAGGGTTCTTGTTGAGACTCTTGAATTCTTCAATACTTGGCTAGGGTAGTTGAATTGGGTTGATGAAATCCAAACTAATATATCATGTTGGAAGATAATCATGATTATTGGTAATCTAGCTTGAACCTCTTAATGAAGTCTTGGGTTGATCTCAAATGAGTTGTCTTTGACTAAATTTGAATAAAGAACCCATGTCAATTTTGAGATCACATCAGAGGTGTTGGATAGAGTTGGGGGAAGGAAAGTCGGAGATGGTAATCTTTGCAAGTCACTCAGACGAGCGCAAAATAGCTAGCTTAGTATTTCTTTTCAGGTTATTCTGGGTCTGGTTCGCCATTGTAATTTCATGGTCATCGACTGAGGAATGGGAATCTTGAAGGAGGAATCCCGAGAAGTCGGAGCGGCGACATGAGAACCAAGCGCCACTGGTCCCGTCGAAGGAGCTCGAATGGGTAGTGACCTGCTTTGCTGTCCCTGTTGAGCTCGAGAAGGAGAATTCAATGGTCGGACGATCCTCATTGCTCTCAAAACAATTTGAAAGAAAAAGGTGTTAGCACTCATGTTTGAACAGGAGAGATAAATGAAATTTACTAGAAGCTAAAAAGATGAGGAAATTTCCTACCATTGGGAAGAATTCCCATAGTTTTCCTAAGAGATGGAAGGTCGCGATCTGCAGGACTTCCCAATCCAACAGAAAGAAGAAAACAAACAGGCCAGACTGGCTGAGTTGATCCACCCTATCAACATCGGAGTTGAGTAGGTTGACAAGGAAAGTCCTATCTCTCTCTTGCTCCTCGGTTAGAGTGGGAAGGCCATTATAGAAGGTCTTATGAAGATTCCAGTTGGGATATGGTTTAGCTCGAACTAGATTTGATGGAAGTCTAGCAAAAAGAAAAGAATCTTTCCAAGGTCCATCAAAAGACTGGAAAGACCCAAACAATCTACATCTGTTGTTGAACTGAACATACCCAGAGTTAGTTTTACCAAGGGCAGTAAAGATGCAAACTTTAAAAAAGCATCTAAAAAGGTCCAGGGAAATAGGGATTCGATACAGATGATAGGTTGCTATGAAACCTATGATAGACCTAACAGCCATAGGAATGAGTTGGGCAATGGGAAACCCCCAGAAATAAGCTATGTCTAGGAAAAGTGGATGAAGGCAAGGTAAGAGAAATCATCCCCTGAGGTTGGTTAACCGAAGGACTATGTGCCTGACATGCCTGCTATTGAGATGCTCGAATTCCCGAGCAACCACGATATCATCCTTATTCAACCCTCTCTCCACACTAATTTGGAAAATTTCAGAGGGACCTGAAGAGGATTTAAGAGAAAAAACTTCTACCTCGGAGGAATTATATTCTTTACTCTCAATCTGTGGAGCCTTGGAAGTGAGGGGAGGCAACTAGTACAACTCATTATCAGAGTTCTGGTAAGGGAGAGTCTTAGGAATTTCTTCTATATGAAAAGAAGGGGTACTTGGAAAGGATGATTATGTCGAGCTATATGTTGCAGAAGACATCTTTTCAAAAGACAAGAAGAAAGAAAAATTTTTGAAAAATAAAGAGGGGAAGAAAACTAACTAGTGGATGTTGAAATGCTTTTGAGATAAGAAGAAGTTGCCTAACACCTAAAAAATCATCGGACAGAAAAAAGAAAGCTTGAGAAGTGTGGTAGCTCAAGATTTTATCGCAGATCCATTCGAAGTTATTTAATTTATACATAAGAAGGAATCTATTGAATTTCTGGAAAAGATCTAGTATCTCAGAACTAGTCCTTATAGAAAACGGCTGGACTTTGCAAAGGTCGCGACCTATGAGCTTGCATGACCTAAAGGTAGGTAATGATGGGTGAAACGAGCATGACCCGAATAACCCGACCCGAATGAACCCAAGTGCCAACTCAAATACCTAAAGATCTGAATTGCTACTAAGAGGAAAAGTGGGCAGCGACCTCTTACCACTGACCTCCTAGGTCACCCACCTTCAATGAGCTTAGGAGAGGTCTCACCGGTCCTCGACATTCGACTGGTGAGACCCGATCCATCTCATGCACCTTCTGTGTCACAACTTAATATCTTCGACTCTTTATACAAACTATAAGCTTTAAAATCACTCATCGTGACGTTCTAAAGAGGTTTGTAGAGACCTTTGACATTCATTGGAAGTTCGCTAAATTGGTTTGAAGGTCATTAATGAGCTAGTAGCTCTCACACTAAAGACGTGCATGGTAAGGTATCCAAACTTCACGATTCTGGGAGCAATTGGCTGGATATGATCTCACAATTATCCTAATTGACTACTTTCATGTAATAGAGACTCACTCCAACAGGGTAACTAACTATTTTGTATACATTATCGAATCACACACAGTTCTTGAACAGGTTGATCTAATTCAATCAAAAACTCTCTGAAAAAATACTGACTTAGGCGTCGAAGTTATCCTCAAAGTGATAGCCCACTCTAGTGATCTAAATTTTCCCTTCTAGTTGTGATTTTAGTCTCCATCATTGTTCGAGGTGACCGAAAGATCATTTCCGAGCTCCATCAAATTCTATCAGTGGAAGTAAATTGAGTCATTCCTCTCCCCTTAACGTACCAAACAAATCCTTAATCGGGTTTTGAACTAAATGAGAATGATGACACAAAATGGGCATTTTTGTCCCAAATAACGAAAAATGAACAATAATCATAAGAAAATAGAGGATTTCATGATGGTCTTTGGTTTAACTTTTTCTTCTCCATTAATCCTTCGCTTGTCATCAAATTCATGTTTGTTCAAGAGTATTTTGTAAAATTTTTAATTGATTATTTTGAAAAATTAAGGACATGAAAGCCCTAATACTTTTTAATTAACCTTTTACTTTGATGATAATAAATTAAGACTAATGAGGTTTCAAGATTATCAATTTTAGGAATTTTGGAATACATCGAAGTGTCTCTAAATTGTGCTTATAGGGAGGAAGTTTCTTGGGAATTCAAGTTTTATGGATTGAAGACTTTGTTTAAGAATTAGTATAGAAAGCTTGATTAGGTAAATCTGTTATAATATATAAATGTAGAAGCAACGTATAGAAAATGCCACATAAGCTCATCAGAATTCTCCAAATCAGCTGTTTACATGTAATGGGGCTTGAGACCATAGTGTCTGTAAGAACAACCAAGAGAAATTAGATGACCGGAGTAGGCTGTTGAACTGAGGATAACTCTGATGCCTAAGTCAATTTACGTTGAGAGTAAATTGTATCTATTCACTTGTGTGTGTTCTGTCATGTATATCCAATAATAATCACCAATTTAGGTGCAATTACCTGGCTAGAAAAGATCTCAATTACGTAAATGTAATCATATTAGATCAATTGTGAGATCATATCCAGCCAATTGCTCCTAGAGTCAAGGAGTTTCCATAATAATAGATGCCTTCCTATGCACGTTCCTGAGGAGAGAGCTACGAGCTTGCAAACGACCTTTAAATCATCCCCGTGACCTCCTATTGGACTTTGAGGATCTCGGTTAGTCTTCCCAGAGGTCGTGGTGAGTGATTCAAGGTTCATGATATATGTTAGGAATTGTAGATGTTTAATCATGGCATAGAAAGTTCGTGAGGTGGATTGGATCTCTTTAGATAGAAGGTCGGGGGATAGAGAAACCTTCCCTGAGCTCGTGGGAGGTCGGTATTCATTGACCAGGGAGGTCACTGACTTACCCTCGATTATATCGGGTCAAATCATTGGTATTTGGGTCGACAGTAAAGGTTATCTGGGTCAGGTGGATTGGGTCATACCCAT